>CM034150.1:43254208-43501795 GCA_019776745.2 Taxus chinensis
GTGTGCAAAAAGTGTTCATGATAGGGGAAATATATGTTTCCACTTCTAAAAGGTGATCTAGATGATTCTTAAGCCATGAAAGCTATGGTATGTTTTGTATGATTTTATTCAATGGAAATCTTGTTTGGTATAAAATTGCATATCACATCCAAATGTGACTGTCAAGAACTAAGGATGTACTTTCAAACAGGCTTAAATGTTTGAAGTTCTCTCAAGATAACTGAACAAGGTAAGAGGCTTGAATATGGTCCTTTCTAGTAGAGTTTGATAGCATTAGTCTAGGGGGAGTTGTGGTATGCCTTTTCATGGTATGAATGATGCTTAAGAGCATGTCAAAGTTTGTCTTAAAACCACTTATGAGCTTGAATAGGGATCTCAGTCCTAGTGTGAGATGAGCACAATTTGGTAATGTCAAGTCAATGTGTGTGATTTGACATGTTGTGCAGAGTAAAAAATGAAGGTATGGTGGAACATTTTTCTCTTGTGCATAATTTTTGGCATGTTGTTGAGATGATTGCTTCAAGTACAGGTCTGGTATAGTGGTTCTTGAAGGTGAAAATAGAGTGAGAAATGCCAATTTCTTCATGCCTAGAAAGTGGATGATGATATTTTGACCCTAAGAAAAGGTATGATGGTGTTTTCTTCGTGGTATATTGGCATTTTCAGATGATGTATGTGTTTTTCCCAAGGGGAGCATAATGTTTTCTTTCTTGAAAATTGGTTGAAATTCATATTTTTGTGAGAAAAGATTTGTTTTTTAGCTTTAATAAGAACTTTGGTTGATGTTTCTAACCAATAAGTGATCATATGAAGTTAATAAAGGTGAAGAATATGAAGGTACATGCATTCCTTTGTAATTAATGTAAAAGGGGGAGAAGTTTAGGTGGTTTTCCATCAATGAAAAAGAGGGAGATTGTTGGCATGCTATTGCATATGTGTTTTCATTGATGAAAAAAATATTTAATGAAAAAGTGGATGATAAAGTAGGGTGAAAGAATGTTCAGAGTGATGATGAAATGGATATTCAAGTATGTAATTGGTTGCACATGTTGGTTCAGTGAGGATTGCTTAGTTTTGCACGTCTATTGAAGTGACCTAGCTAGTATAGGTGATAGTGTATGGTGGTATGAGATTCTTATAATCTTAAGAAGCATGTTGGAATGATGGAGAGCATGTTTTGGGAGTTCTTGGACACTCACATGAGTTTCAGAGTGTAGATATTATTTAGTGACCATGTTGCAGGTGCTCATTTGGACCAGATAAGGCTATTAGATTGCATGAGGTTGAGTTAAGGAGATATATGAGCTCATGGATGTATGTATGTAGTTGTATCATGATGTATTAGGTATGTTAGGACCTTTTGGATTGTTTTCATGATGTGTTATGATGTTTTTTCAATTGATCATGGCCTTCACATTGTAAAACCCTAAGGGATAGCTATAAAAGTCTCAGTGGATGAAATATTGAGAGGTGTTTGTGAAATTATGATGATTATAGAAGTTATTAGGGCATGTCATGGTTCTTTGGGAAAAAATTCAGGTTTCCATAATGATAATTTTGCATGTTATGTTAGTTTTAGTGAAACGGGGTCAAGAACAAGCTCATTTCTAGCTCAAATTGGATCTTCGGATGCTCACCCTAAATTATGTGTTTTACATGGGACCTTGTGGCTTTCAGGGATGTTTCTATAGGTTTGAAAAAAATAATGAGGTCATTTCATTGTCACATGTTTTTGAATGAATGTTAAGAAGGTAAATGACTCATTATGTGTTTGAAACCCTAGCTTGAAAGAGGTTTGAGAGATTTGATTCCTAAGTGGCCAGTATTGATTGATAATTTTCATATGATTATTTAAACATGTAGAGTAATCATTCAAATTTCTAGAAAGGTATGATATAACTTATGGTGATGAGTGGACCCCACTCACACATGTCAGTTTCTGAAGAAGTTCAGTTTGGGACAAGGTTGTCCAAAGGAGTATGATAATAAATGACCATTTTTTGATCTATGTGAGTTGTTGTTGATTTAAAAAGAGGTTTTAGGCCATGGTGATGCATTTTAATGGTCAAGTATGCATCATTTATGTTGAATGGTCCAAGGGCAGTTAGAAGAAGTCTTTAGTAAAGTTGACATTACATGAGTGAAAAGAGGAGTTAGGAGGTGACTCAAGTTGTGTTAGAAATATATTTAAGAGAGAGTTCCAGTGATATAAGGTTTTTCTCATGATGATTATTTTTTATATACTTTCCAAGTCATTTTTTGGACAAGAATATTTTTGGCTTTACGGGATAGGATATCTTTTACTGAAAGATTGAGTTGGTTAATGCATGAAATGGATTGGATGATGCTTCATATCACCTTTAATGTAACGAGGGATGATTTTTTAATCTAATGTATCCATTTTTAGGTATTTAATGTATCATGAAGGGTGCTAAATAGTTGCATTTGTAAAACTACTTTTTAGGCAGTTTAATTTGGTGAAGGCAAAAGTAGCAATTGTTTAAACCATTGGATGTTTCATGAGATATAAAATGTTTAGAAGTGTTATAAAGGTTATGGGATTTCCATTGAGTTGTCACATGCCATAGTTGAGGTGTTCCTAGTTGATCTTGAAACCAAAAGTTGAAGACATGGTGCTGGAAACATGTGTTTTGTTAAGGCAATTAGCCACTGGGCCCATTAAATGAAATAATTTGATTGGTTAATGTAAATTGCAACCATGGACAAAGTTTAAATTTCATTTTAAAGTGGTGAATTTTAGAGCTTAAATAAAACTATTTTTGGTGTTAGGGGATTTTTCTCATTCCAATGATGGGATTTCGAGGATTATTGGTGCATGGATGAAGGGTTTTTGCATGGACGGCCTATATGGGTCAGTTGTGAATGTTATAGTGATTATTATGGGATGTTTTTAGGCTAGTTTGGTTGAGATAAAGGATGGAAATTTACTTGTTTTTAATTTGAATCAAGGAAAGGCTATAAAAGTTAAGTTTTGGGTACATTGTTGTTAATCTTTTGGAACTCCTTTTATCTTCTTTTAAAGAAACCCTTTCTGCAAAGAAAATCCCCTTGGGCCTAACCCAAAACCCATAGAATTTAATTCTAGATCAGTATTTTGTGGTGTTTTCATGAGGAGTATTTTTGCGAAGCAAAGATGGTGATGTTTCTTTGATGTGAGTTGATGAAGGAGGGAAGATTTGGTGTTATGTGTTTGAATGTTAATTTCATGGCATGTTGATTTAATTTATAGGTTTCAGAATTATTTTCAAGTCTAATATTGAATTGAATTCATTTTATAAGAATAATATATTTATATGTATTCACAAGACAATGTTGATTGTCCTGATATCTTTTGATTGTATCTTGTTAGCTATTGTTGAAGACTTCAACTCATTGTAATCTGATTTGAATATAAATAAAGACCGGTGATCTGATTTGAATATCATTAAATATTGGTTGTGTGTATATCTTATGATCCTTTCTTTGAGTATGTTTCATGGTGAAGTATATTTGTTTGTGATCATACATTGATATATGTGTGTCATGAGGATATGTGTTTGATGTTTTGAAGTATTGAGTGAAAGTTTTTATTAGGGACCGATTCACCCCCCAGTCCTTGTCACTTCCAAAAAAATAGAGATTCTTCCCACATTATGAACTCCATGATTTCTGCTCCATAACATCAAATACCTAAAAATTCAATAGAGACTCTACCAAAATTCCCCCAGAGCTACTATATGCACCTAAACATGAGAAACTTATCTCTTGCAAACTGGTGAATGGATTCATATGAGATTTTCATAGTTGTTCTTCAATCTAGGTGCCATCAAGAACATTGTAACAGAAAACCAAATGATGACCTAGTTTATTAATGGTAGAAAACCCTAGTTTGATGCCCTAGATAACAATTTTTCAATTTCTAAGTATTTCGGAAGGCGGTTCGAGGTTAAATTTGGAGCACAAAATCCTTGTAGCGAGCCTAATCTAGTGATGTAATTTTCATTGTAATCTGAGGTGGATATGTGTAATTTCTTAAAATAGTAAGTACTTAGTTCCCTCACTTACTAAAAATAACAACTTATTAAAAATACTAATTCCCTTTCAGATCAATACACTCATAGAACATCGAAAATGATAAACTAGGCAATCTTTCCAAAAATAGCAAAAAATAGAAAAAAGCAAAAAGAAAAAAGTAACTTCCTAAAATAGAAACTTGGTAACAATAACAAGGCATCATCAACAGAGTTGAATTGATTATTCCATAGGATCGAAAAGTTTAAATTTGAGCAAAAAAGGTGAAATATCCCAAAATATCAGGTCCTAGTCGCATCTGTTAAAAATGGAAAGTCTCTGTTCTCGGTACATAAAGTTACATTATGCTCCATTTTCTTTCATTTTACTAATTTTTGACATCTTCATAGGATTTTAAGATAGTTGCATAGTTTAAAAAAGGAAAATCATCCTTTACAAAGGTCTTGAGGCATCATTTTTATCACAGTAACAAATAAGAACACTGCATGGTGTAGTAGGTAAAAGTAAGAGACATTGTACAGTCTAAAGAGATTCAAATAATATTCAAGGCTCCATCAAGATTCAAGTTAAATAGGTCATCATTGCAACTCATAAATCAAGTTAGAGCTATCCCATCTCTTAGGTGAGCTGGTTGAGTTGATCTTGATGAGGTTAGGTAAGCTCAGTGAGTTGGGAGAATTATGTGGGTGAGCTCAGTGAGTTGTTTGAAGTTGAGCTAGGTGAATTGAGGTCAATGAACTATTCAAGGCTGAGGTAAAACATTGAAACAAATATCTATCAAGAAAGGGCGATTCATTGTAACACATTTCTCTTCAATGGCATCCAAGTATGTCTTTCCCAATGTTAGAGCTTCCCCACGGTGATCGAGATCCTATTCCACAAGAAGTTCCAGAAGGTGCTCCGGTGACCAAAATTATATCAAATATTGAAGAACCATTCCCATGGATTCAATAAATGATCGAGAGTGAGCCAAGGAAAATGCAACATTATATCATTCCCAGTCTTGAAGTAATCTTAGGAACCTTTAAATCCAAGAAAAGGAAGAATTCCCAAACAACATCATGCTTCTTCAGTGGCACCTAACGTAATTAGTATGCTAAAATTGCTAGGCCTAAGAATGAAAATCCCATTAATGACATGACTCTATCAGATTATGAGTTGAACCACATCTCATTGGGTCAAAATTTGCATGAGGATGACTCTCATATGTTCAAGGAATCTGATACCCACCTCCTCGCTCAAAATGAAGAATATAAGCAAACAATTGTGCAATTGGAGGAATATGTAAAAGATCTCAGTGCTTACATTCAACCCTTCTTGGAACCCAACTCAACATCTTCTCTTTTGATATAATATTTTGCTCCAATCAGTAGTGTTGATCCTAAGGAAATCAAGAAAGTGCAAGCTTAATTGATGCAAGGGAAGGCTAATGAGAAGTGAATTGAGAAAATCATCGAGCAAGGACCATGAATATCCAGCCCAAAGCCGGACACTGAAACTAGTATTGATTCCTTGCACTAGGGAGGGAGTGCGCTTGGTAGAAACCAATGCACATGTTAAAAAAGTGGATAGTAGCAAGTGTTAGTGCAAGCAAGATAAACACGCATGCAGAAGACAAAATGTAAGATATCAAGCAAGAAGATAATGTAGACAAGTAATAATGCATAAAAAGTAGACTGTGAAAAGAAGGTTGAAAACATGGGACATCACTCATGATGTCTCAAGACAATTGAGACCGACACGACTAAAATAATATAGTGTGCACACAAGACAAAGGGCAAAGTCTCTGAACAATGAAAAACTATGAAAAGCAATGAGAGATAATGAAAATTAATATAACAGACCTAGTATCATGATGACCACATAGCATCATCATGTCCATCCACTTCATATCCTTTAGAAAAAAATATTTTTACTAATAAGAAACGTTGAGGCAAAGTCTTAGGCCTCTACAAACAAGGAATTTGCGAACCCATCTCCCTTCCTTAAAATCCAAGTCATTTAGGCTTAGGATATAAACCTAATACTAACAACGTCCCTCCCACTACTTCCTCACAAACCATTTCTATCCTTCCTCCTATTATTCCTACCATATTAACACCTCAACCAAATCATAAGTCATTTAATCTCCCTACAAATACCAAACACCTAAAATGGATTGAGCACATAATTCGTCACCTATGCACAAATGTTCTTTCCTTCCCACCCATTCTCCTTCCATCCAACATCCAAATCCATTTGCATTTAATCCATTATTAATATACCATCCATTTGTATCCTCTCCCAATCCACTCATTGGAACACTATATCAACTTTCCCACACGTGTTGTAAGACAATCGTACCTATTACAACTATGTGGCCTTGGTCTATCATTACCTCCAACATTCCAACACAATTGTCTTCCTAGAAATCCACACACTTTAACACACTTAATCACCTTGTGGTGAGGACCATTGGGCACATCTGTTGACACTCTAGCCAATGTCATCTCCACACTTATTTCTATCCCACCATCAAGCCACTAGTGATTCTTAACCCCTCGAGAGTTCTCAAGAGAGTGGAACCTCTTTATGCAAAAAAATCCAAATATCAAAAAGCAAAAAATCATCTCAAAATTAATAATATCAAATAAAATCCACCTCAAGATTCTCTCTAAGGTTTTTTTCTAGCATCTCTACTGGGGCTATAGATGCCTAGTTGGCAATAGAACAATGATGTTATAAGAATAATATGCATCTTTGTTGGGGATATGGACGCCTGACTGACTGTGGAGCAATGCATGGCTTAGCCTTCCATTTACCCTCCATCCACATATTTGATTTAATCACTCCTTATAGATTGGCTAGTTTGTCTTCACACACTACCCACTAAGTTTTCACCTCAAGCAGTAATTAACCATCACAATCGCACACACTTTGATCGCGTAGAGACATAGGGCTTGCATGTTGCCAAGTATTTTTTAGACCTTGGTCAAAATTTTATTTTAGTCTAACTCTTGCCTTACAACATGTGTCGTTTGTCTCATCTTTTATTCATCACTGATGTCATTTTCCTTCCATCCATCACATCCACATCTTTTTTCCCTTTGGATCGAACATCCATGGGAAAACGATGATCCTTTCCTTCTCGTCCAATCCTCCTCGTGTCCCTTTTCAACTATCAACATCATGACTTGGGGCAGCCTTACTACCATCCGCTGGGGGAATTATCCATTTTAGATACCCCTCACTTCCCATCCTAGCCTACACCTGGGGGAAAATCAAACCCATCCCTCCATCCACATAGGCCACCCTACTTTACACTTGGGGGCACACCACATCTATACCTCAATCCATACCCTTATACTTGGGGGGATATCTTATCATCTTCCATATCCCCCATCTTATCCTATACCACATCCCTCATCCTATCTATTTTTCTCCCATCACACATTCCATCTAATCCTAATCTATCAAACAATCTCTATCTTATCAAACATATCAAATCTCTCCCAATCTTTCCAACTTTCAATCATATCCTCATCACTATCACTTTGGGACCTATCCAACCTACCTAAAGTCCATCCATCCTTCACCTTACATCCCTTCCTAATCACACTTTGGGATTTATAGGAGATAGCCCCATCCTGAATCCTTTCATCTTTCTTATCATTGACTATTTCCCCCCATCCCACATTCCAAATCTCAAATTCCAAGATCCAAAAACCCAAACATCATACAATCTAAACATCCACAATCCAAAATCTAAAAAACCAAAATCTAAATATCAAAACATTCAAAAAAATACAAAAATGCATTGTGTGTATTTTTGTTTGTGTGTGTTTACTTGTTTGTCTACATTTACATTTCGGCTGATGATATGATGTCGCTTTTACTTGCACAGTCCAATTATATGAGGGCCATCTTTTTTATGTTCATTGTTCTAATGATATGAGGACCATATTTTTTGTATTAATATGTCCAATGATATGAGAACAAAGGCATTTGGAAACTCATTCATCATGGTCTTTATACCTTAATGCATTTTACTTTATGCCACATCAATCACATTGCTAATGATGATAACAATGGGCACTTTATGGTAGCACACCCCCTTCTATCATCATCTTTTAGCCTTATCATCACCACACCTAATCCTCATCATCATCTAAACTATATAACATCCTCATCCTCCTATCTAATCAATGTTTTATAAATCAATCAATATCCACATCCACATCTTATCACCTCACATCCAACATCCAAAATCCTCACCCCCTGGTTGGGGCATCTTCTAACATCCTCTCATCAATCAAACTCAACCATTATTTCTCATCGCTTCATCAATCATCATCCCAATCCTTTCCTCATCAATATTGATCCAAAAACCAATCCTTATTCTCTTATCTAAACATCCTCAATATTCTAATCCTCTAAATCCAACATCCTATCTTCCTATCTAGTAAATCAAACCTAAAATGTAACATCCTCAATTCCTACATCCTCAAAACTAACATATTTAAATCCAACATCCTCAAATCTAACATCTTTAAATCCAACATCTTCAAATCTAAATCCCAAATCCTCCAAACCTTAGCCCTTGACTAGGGAATCTTATAATCCAACAATCCTAAATCTTCACCCTAGTCATACATCATTGGCTCGGGCATCCTATACTCAAAAATCCTCTAATCTTCTGATCCCCTAATCTCTTCTAATCCTCTCATTTCGTACTCTTATAATCCTCTAATCCTACATCCTCATCAATATCCTAATTAATATAAAAAACCCTTCTATTCTCTAATCCTCAAATCCAATATCATTAATCTCAACCCCTTAACTGGGGCATCCTATAATCTAACCCCTTCAATCAATCTTCTAATCCTCTAAATCCCCAATGTTCTCATCCTCTAATCCTCTCTCATCTACTAGCTTGGGCCTCTCCTCTTTTCGAGTGGTTACCCGACTCATTCCTTCCCTGCCTAACCCCTCGAGGGGGCATCATATCACCATCCTAACATATTCTCTTCTTTTTCTTTAAACGATCATTGTTACGTAATAACCATTCAAAGAGGGAAAACATCTAAACATCTAAAATGTCGACATGATTAATTACAATTAATTTTTCCTACATCATCACTATCTAAATCTAAATAATAATTAATCGCAAGATTAATTATTATTAATTTCAGCATTAACACCTTTATTCTAATATTTCATCATTTATCTAAATATTTCATTTTATCATTTATCCTATTAAAATCTCTTTTATCACATTTACCCTTTCATCATTTATCATTTATCATTCATCGCATCCCATCCATAATCCTTTCATTGATTAATAATATCTTACTATCCCACTAATAATCCCTATTAACATTTTCTAGGAATTTAATATTCCTATATCCACCTACCCTCCTACCCTACACATCCCTACATCTATCCTTTCCATGTAAATTCACCCCTAATAATCTTTATTAACCTAATATAATTCTAATCCTAATCACATGCTCCACCTGGAAATCTAGAGGCTTCTATTTCTAGAAGCCTCTCCAACTTTCTCCTTCTATTGAGTTTTTAATTCAATGAAAGCTTCTTCCCTCTAGGAATTTTGAATTCAAATTCTAGAGTCTTTCACTCTAGAATCCAATAATCCTCACATGCATCCTCCACCCTTGATCCAAATCTAACTTGAATTCATCCTAGCCATTGAATCCTCCACCCCTCAACTATAAATTTAGATTTTCTCCTCCATGAGAACTAAGTTAGCAAGTCCATAACAAACCTCTTCCAATTTATCAATCAATCCATCACGCATCTTCAATCAATCCATCAATACATTCATCTACAATTAATCCTTCATCAAGAAAACAAAGGCAATCAAGGGAAGTTGTTGCTCAAGTTTCTCCACAAAATTTGAAGCAATCAACAATCAATCAAGAGAAAATCCAACACTTTAAAGGAGGATTTTGCAATCTTGTAGGTAAGTGCTTGTATAATTTATCTCCTCTTTTCGATCCATTGCTTTATTTGGTGTATTGCAATTGAAGAAATGGTAGTATTAGAGAAGCAAATTTGTTTGTATTTCCTAGTTTGCATTTTATACTACCACCTCTTTTTTGCTTACACTAGCAAACCCCTTTCTGTCTGGAATTCGGCTTTGACTACATATGAAAAGGAGAGGTCTCCCACTTACCTAGTCAATGTTCACTATAATAAGCTCGAAATGCATTACAATAATAGTGCTATAAATAACTATTTACATCAAAACCGATCAGACAAAGATTCGACAAAAGGGGACAGTGGACACAATATATCTAGCAGTCACCAAAATCTATCCTTACTTATGGATGACATATCAAAGGATCATCTAAATGCTATGATTATTGGGGGCTCTCTAAGGACAGGGTAAATCCAACTGTGATGGTTGATGCCTTCTCTAATCCACAGTTCGATATCATAATCCATGATAGTCCCTTTCTTCATTTGGTGGTGAAAGAGAAATGACCAAACAAGGGAATTTCACTTCTAGTCACAAGACCATGTCTCGTTGGTTCCACAGACAAGCTCAATACCTTCAACACATTTGAAGGTCCAAATAAAGAAGCTATTCAATAAATTGAAGAGAAGATGGTTCGAAAAAATCCCTTCGTAAATTGTTTGACCAATTGTGATAGAGCAATATAGTGACATCTTGGAACCCACACACTGTGCATGAAAATCAAGTTATTCTAACCATTAACTTTCATTAATGATGAAGTTAGAGTGCCATGAAGAATTTCTAGTAGAGGTGTCCTGGATGCAAGAAAGGGCTCAAAGATTCCCAACCAACTATTTGTTGTAATGCATTCAGTGTGAGGTGCAAGCCTCCCCATCTTTATCCTCACAGGTGGAGGGCGTATTTTAAAGAAACGGGGGGAGGGGGGTAACAATATTGATTAATCCACCAAGGAAGTACATATCCCTTTTATCAATAGAGAGTTAGCAACATGCTTTAAACTATTGTTATTTTCCTAGCTCTAAAATTTTAGGTCATGATTGCAAATGGGGGGCACTAATCAATTGTTTAGGGAAATGTTGTAGTATCAAACTATTGAAATGGGAGACTACAAGCACTTGGATTCCCCTATGTTTAGGGTAATCCCATTGGGTAGAGCAAATATTTTTTGCATGAGTCTCAATGGTTCACCAAGCTTGGGCAAATAGAACCTTGGCTAGAATGTTATTCATGAACATCTTTTCCCTTCAAATGGATGCCATGTGCTGAGTTAAAAGGGTTACCATGTGAAGTCTTCTCACTACTAGGTGAGATCTCTATCAACCATGTTGACCTAATCTACGGGCCCCATTACCATAATAGGGCTTTAGTGGATTGACAAACATGTGTTACGTTTAGTGTAGTGTCAATTATTTATGTGACGGAAATGCTCCATTAACCACAACCACATACGAGAGCCTTTTTGCTCAATTAAGATCTCCTTACTAATCAAATCAAATTGAATCTGACCATTTCAACTGGGAAGATCCAACCAAAGGTTCGAGCAGTCAAAAACACAACACATAAAGACAAATTTCCACTTTCAAATAATAGTCCAACTTTTGAGAATTTCATTATACAAAATGTTTCTACATAGATAAAGTTATTTGCAACACATAAAGAAGTCCCAATAAGTTTAAATCTTGAGTGACAACATTTTTATTATTAAAAAAAAACAATTTTATCTCAATTATAAATGTTATTTTCCACTAAGGTGTCTTTAGTCTATTGATGTTATAAAAATATGTAAACTAGTACAAATATCTTAAATACATCTATTTGGAAAATGTCGATAGATATTAATCTCAAGGCTCGTATCTTGGATTTTATGCATATGACAAAAAAATATTTGTAAGAAAATAGGTCCCGAGCTTTATTTAGGATAAAAGATATTATTTTTTGGGTGGCTTCTCAAAGTTATAAAAAAACATTATTGATGCTCCAATAGATGTCAAATTTAATGTATAAAATAAAATTATAGTCACACCATTAAATCTATAAACATAAACACAAATATATTGAGCTAATTACACAATATATAAGATTTTTGTGGTAAAAATTAAAAGATTAATGTATACACATACCACATTGATTGATAATTTTATTACATTATCTTCATATTTTTCATTGATGTGTTTCCAAATAAGTGACCCCCAAACTCTAACATATGGTTGATATGTTATTATTTTTGCCTTGACATATAAAAGTTTGAAACAAAAAATGACAGTCAAAAAAATGTTAAATTTAATGTCTAAAATAGAACTCTATATCACACCATTAGCTACGATTATAAAATGCCTATCTGCAAATAAATAAAAATAAGTATTACACTTTGGATGCCCAGAAAGAGTTTGGAAAGACGAGATTTTTATATAGTATTTGGATTACATTTTATTATATGTGAGCATAGTTACCAAAATCGGTCAAATCTCTATTATTTTCCGTATTTTTCCGTTTTTTAACATTGACGTACCAAAAAATGAAATTTGGGTGGTTAAAAGAATATTTAATATATTTTTAAAATAATAAGTTTCAGAAATCAGGAAATTGAAATAATATATGTTTTTTTTTAATTCACATCATAACATGTCTATATGGAAAATTTTCATTATTTTACATTCAGCAGTTTTAGGGGGAAAATACTTGGAAGGTTTTCTGTTCATTTTTCAGAACAACATTTGGAAAGAGGTGACAACTTAAATCAGAAATCAGGAAATTGAAATAATATATGTTTTTTTTTAATTCACACCATAACATGTCTATATGGAAAATTTTCATTATTTTACATTCAGCAGTTTTAGGGGGAAAATACTTGGAAGGTTTTCTGTTCATTTTTTAGAAGCATTACATACTTCTCACTGTGCCTGGAAGATAAAGCAAAAACCTAACAACATTTGGAAAGAGGTGACAACTTAAATTAAAGATGTTTGTTGTTGTAAACTTTATAAAGACAAAAAAAATCTCATAATATAATTATTATATAGATTGCCTGCCCACTGTTTGACCAAATGCTTTGTGAAAAACCCTCAAATATAACTGTGATTCTGCAACTTGTTTGATAAAATGTTGTAGAATACTAAGAAAATGGAACTAGTAATGAAGAAAAACTATTCAATGATGAATGTTTAGCTAGGTATAAAAAATTATTATATTTTTTAATATGTAATTTATTATATTTTTTCTGTCTTTATCGTACTTTTTTGATGTACCATCTTTTTTCCATATTTTAAACCAACCATTTAATAGTACAAAACTTACTACCTTGATCATCACCATTGATAAAAGATCCCCAACAGTTTTGAGTTTCTGCACTAATATCATCTTTAAGGTGGGTTAATAAGGTTTCATTTCATTTCCTTTTGTCTGTATTGGATGTAACTATTCAATCTTATGTGTTTAAGTTATTGGGGTTAATTTATTTCCTTAATTATAATCATTGAATGCCACACTCAATTCTTAGGATTTTTTGTGTTACATAATTTTGAATTGTTTTTCCATTATCTGTTTGCAGAATACAAAACTTCATTGTTTGAATAAATGCAGCCAAACTTCCGCCCAACTGAGAAAAAAATAATTTCCTTCGGGTAACATAGCAGCAGGGAGGTCATTACAAAGGAGGTTACTCAAGCGTAAGAGTAGAAATAAGAATCAAACGTGAGATTGATATCCATGCAGAGAATGTACTTGTTGTTTTCCACTCCACTACAGAAAAAATTATTTGGGCTAAAGAAGTTTGTAAATTTTCCCTTTAAAGGGAGCTACTTACATTTTAATTCCATGAATGCCAAATCTTAACTATTTCGAAAAGGCTGAATTCTTCTGAAGACAACTATGAGAACAAACTAATTTCTTATCACTGAATACAACATATTTTCAATTTTCCATATCCAATTAGAAACCAGTATGATAAATATACATCCCCCAAACATAGGGAAGACAAACCTATTTTTTGCTTCAACACAACGATTTTAAAAATTAATAACAGCCATTGGAGAGACAAAATTTGTGGGCCGGTATAACTCCGTTTTTCTATTATATTCACAAACTTAATACATTTAAAGCCAAAATTTCAAACAGATCTTCAAATTTATGGAGTGAATAGTGCTGTAAGAAAACATGATAGCAAAAAAATCTGCATTTTAAAAATGGAGATGTCCCAAAATTTGTGCAGTGAAACAAACATACCAACAAAAAAAATGCATCGTATAAATGGAGGAGATGTCACAAAATCACCTTCAATCAATGCAAAATTCAGTAAACTCTTCAACAACCTCCACTCATTAAACATCCACAACAGAATAGAGAACAAATGAAGCAGAAAAAATAATAGAGTGAATGCATGTAATATGTGATAAGTGGGGGAGGCAGAGGATTTGATATTTACTCATTACTAGGCATGTAGCCAAAATGAAATGTAACATTGTGTAGTGCCAATTTTCACTCTTCAAGCTTTTTGCACAAGTTAGAGAATTTCAAGGCTGGGACAACAGTTTTCAACAAGTGATATCACCTTGATCACCTCAACACAAAACCCCATTGTCTGATTGGACATTCAAAAATCTCCAATCTTTGAAGATTAGTCAGCGAAATGCTTTGGTAGAGACTTAACTCCTAACAACACTGAATCCAGAGAATATAAAAGATTTAGATGGTCCTATAGACACCGGTAAAGATTTGAAATTGTAGGGATCAGCATTTGAAAGATGATTCAAGTATGGCAATTTTTCAAGGGACTCTGCCAAAGCTACTCAGAACCAGCTTTTAATTTCGTAAGTTACAATTTTCTCAGTTAACCAATGTTACTAGGTACATCCCTTATACTAGCATCATTTAGATTGAGTTTGTTTCAGCGACATCAGATTTCTGATTTGATCAGGCAACTTCTGCAATTCCTTGCATCCCAAAAACATCAGATTATCTTGTGATGTTTTTGAAAATGTCTAACATGAACTTGAGCTTGAAACAATATAAATCAATTCCTGCTGCAGGTCTGATAAATCAAGTAATTACGGGGATGCTAGCTTCTTAAAAGTAACTCGTAACATCTTTGACTCTGTGCAATTTCACAAATCTATATGCTGCAGGTTTGTCAATGAGGCTGCAACCAATTTTCACTGAACAATTAAACAAAAAGAAGGCAAAAATTTTAGTTTTAAAAGAACTCAAAAGGAAAACACAATTGTATATTTGTTTCACATTGATAAAGATCTTGAACTCAAAATAGAAAAAGCAAAAACTTGAAACCTAGTCCAGCAATTTAACTGGCTGAAACCAGGTTCCCAAGCCTTTTAAATATCAATAATTAATGAAAAGTAACAATTCTTAAAAGAATTATTTAATAACCTCCGCACTACAAATATAACATTCAATTTTTTTAACCCCTCTGCGACCCATCTGCGAACCCTCTGCAACTCCTCTGCGAACCCTAAATGGTTAAGAGAAGGCACGACGGCCATGGAGGTAAGAAAAACGGCGGAGATGCTGGCAGACGCGCACAGGCAGAACAATCGCGAACCCATGGCGCAGAACAAGTCCTTTCATGGATTGATCCGGCATTTTGTGGCGCTAAGGCGGCTTCTTCGGCTCCCAACCCTGCTAGTTCCTCTCATGGGGACGGATCTCATCTGACACCTTTACAAAAGGCACGATCTCCCTGTGCTGATCACTTTGCTGCTAATGGTGCTTGCAACAGTGGTAGAACTGTAGGTGGCGGGTCTCCAATGCAACCTCTGAACCGCTCTTCTTCAGTGGATTTCCACACGAAGCTCACTATGACAGACTGTCCTGATACCAGGGTTGATGCGAATCATGTCCTGAATAATAACCCACACAGATCGACTACATTTAAAGATATTTTACAGGGCAGGAGTCTCGCACAAGGGATGAGTCCCATCACACCTTTGACCCCTGCGGTTACTAACCCTAGCGTTTCATTTGGGGATGAAGTCCTCGATTCAGAACGTTTCTACCTAGAGCATGCCCTGATAGGGAGATTCAGCGGGCTCTGGCCAAACCTAGCTACCCTTCATGAATGGATTACAAAGCACTGGATCCCGATTCTATCTAGTAAGTTAGATCTTTATCCATGTGCGAAAGGTACATTTATTGTTGTTTTTTCCTCAATTAGGGATAAGGAAGTCATAGCTAAAAACTCTAGGCTTTGCAATCCCACTACCCGGTTTTGAAACCCTGGTTCCCATCTTTTAACCCAATCACTGAATCCTTTGCCTGCAAACCAATCTGGATTAGACTGCCCCATTTACCGCTCCAATTCTGGGACCGTACTTGTCTAACTGCTATTGGAAATACTTTGGGTCATACCCTTTTCATTGACCCCCAAACCACTGATTTCACGCACACAAACCTTTGTTAGAATCCTCGTTGAGCTGGACACATCCAAAAATCTACCTGCAAATATAGGGCTTATAGTCCAAAACAGAACTTGGACACAATCATTAGATTATGAAGGCTTGCCTTTTAGGTGCAGAAAGTGTTTTGCTACCGGGCACACCGCTGATGTTTGCGGAGTAGAAAAGCGAAAAAATGGAAGAAAAAACTGGTGGAAAAATGCCCTTCCTGAACACTTGATTTTCGAAGCCAACGAGGAGTCAATTACAGATACTGAAGATGATTTTGTCTTGGAAACCCCTCTTTCAGAAATTCCAGTTGTTGAATGCGCCAAAGAATCTCATTCCGTTGGTGACAAAAAGAAAGATACAAAAGAAGATAATGAATCCGCTGTCCCAGTTGGATCTATGGAGGATAAGGAAAATACGCCTCCTTTTTTCAATCCTCTATTTGCGGAGGCTTCTACAGGCTGGATTACGGTGCGTAAAAATAAAAAATTGTTCTCCAAGAATACCGCTTCTCCGCCTGGCTAGTTTCCTAGTGCTGCTCGGCTGATCATCAATGCTTCACTTTCTTTGTCGAGCAGCAGCTGTTTGATCACTGTATACCAATTGTTTTTATGCTGATTTGTTGTTGGTCTTGGGTTTTATTCTGTGCAGGTTTTTTCATGCTTTTGTTCTTGTTCTTGTTCGTTGGGCCTTATTTGTTCACATCTGGCTTTTTGAGCCTTCTTGTATAAGGGTATAGTCCCTTTCAAAAAACTATTTGCCCTTAATAAAAAAACAATTCTTAAAAGAAAATATCATGCTCACCTTCGTTTTATTCTGAATGTTGGTTATCTTCTCAGGAAGCAAAAAGAGAATGTTAGTGTTGAATCACAATCTCTCTTCCCAAATCACAATGGTGATTGCGCACAATTATGTTGTTCGATTGGTCAAGCTCAACAAGTCACTTAGTTAAAACTTAAAAGCAAGGTAGCAACTTTTGTAGGGTGAGTATTAAACGGTGAACCTCGAATATGGAAATAAAAACGGTCCATTCAAAAAATACAATAAATACTGAAAACAATACGGTAAATCATATATTTTTAAAATATTATCTAGAATTTTCATTAGTTAAAACATAACTATACAGCAGATTCAAAATTACGATTTGTGAAGAATTTGTGTATGTCCATAACAAATTAGAGTTGTTACTACTTAGTATCTTATCCTACTTGTGTTCGCTGAGTACTATGTAGTGTGTTATAAAATATTAAAAGGCATGATTATAATTAATAATAAACAAGACTAATAATAACAGAAGTTTGAGATCCGCTCTTTTGAGTTTTATTATATTCTCAGTTTTTTTATCCACC
Organism: Taxus chinensis; assembly: GCA_019776745.2. Taxonomy (NCBI): domain Eukaryota; kingdom Viridiplantae; phylum Streptophyta; class Pinopsida; order Cupressales; family Taxaceae; genus Taxus; species Taxus chinensis. The sequence continues at coordinate 43,271,962 of CM034150.1, forward strand.
ACTATTAAATTTTTGACTTTTTCTGTATTTTATTATATTTAAATCTTAAAAAATGCATTGTTTAATACAATGAATTGAAAAAATCGCAAAAATACAGGAAATTTCATGGAGTCTGCCATATTTGGTAACTATGTTTAAAAGTATATTCCAATAAGCAAACCACTCAACCCAGATTCACCCCCTCTGGTGAATAAAGAAGCCATTTATATCCAAGAAATCATTTACTCTTCTTCATCTACATTCTGTGTTGATTCCTACGAGTTGTGTGAAGGAGACAAGCCTTCAAGTAGTAAAAGATTTCCAACAGGAGGAAGAACATCATCAATATTGCTATCAAAGTGATCTAAAACAGTCAGTGACAATCTATTTCCAATAGAATCTCCTCCTACATTTGTCCTGCTAAGAGAAAGGTCCTAGAGTTTGCAAGAGGGCTATACAGTGGAAGGGAGGTTTATTTTGAGATCGGGGTGGTTGGACAAAAAAAGGTTCCTCAAGTGTGGCAGGCTAAACAGGAGAGAAGGGATGGAACCTCAGGATACTGCAGTCAAAGAGTGAGAAAGAAACCAAAGATGTGTGATTTGAAATCCATTTGAGAAATGACTGGTAACTGAGGTTATTGTAACCAAGGTTGAGATGGGAGAGGGAGGTGAGGTTTACAAGAGGAGAGAGAATTGTACCTGAAACACCACAATAAGACAAGTCGAGCATTGTAAGATTGGTGAGGATGCAGAAATATTTTCTACCACAATCATCTCCTGTTGTTAGATTCACATAAATCAGCCCAAGGTACTCCAACATTCACAAATGTGCGATCCATTCACCCAACTGCCAGCTCTCCAGACCATCATTGAAGGAGATGTCCAGAAATTTCAAGCTAGACATGTTGCCAATTAAAACTTGGAATTCGGCCTATAAACCCACAAAAAATGATGCAGGGCATTCATCACAATCACACTCTCATCAAGTTAGTTTGATGCAATAACAATCAATCAACCATTCTAGTTTGCAATATGCTTGTTTTTCATAACTCAAGAGACCTTTAAAACATGCAATTCTCACCTCAATTGCTCTAATGGACTGAAGATAACCTCACATCATGCTTCTTAGCCTCTAACAATACTAAACCATTCAACAAATTGATTGAAAACACTTAGATTTAGTTGTCTTGATCATCTTTTGCAAAACTGCCAATTTGGGCTTCTTGAGAACAAGGTTAGTGGTGGGTTTGAGTTTGGAGTACTCTATCATGAACTAGAAGAAACCAAAAACATATTTGAACACCCTTTTTTCAATCTTTAGGTGTGCTAAGTTATTGGTTTCAACTCCTAACACAAGTGTCTCTACCTTCACAACCCTTCTTCTTGGCTTCTTCTTGCTACGAGCCCTGGTTTAGGTCAAAATCAGGTATATCTTTTGTTTTAGGGACTCAATCCACAAATCAATTTCCCTCTCAAATACCCTTTTGGGTGAAATTTCAGTGTGCAAAATTTTAGAGGTGTCTTCTTCACAAAAATTCTCCTAAAATCACTCAGCCAGGCTTCAAATTAGGTCTCACAGTTTTTGCTACAGTACTTCAGTCCAACTGTCAAGGATTACAAGAGTGAACAATCTATAAGGTCTAAAACCTCAAGAATCTCATTCCTTATCCCCTCACAGAGCTTTCTACCCAATTTGAAGGTTAGAGGGTTTGTATTAAGCTAGAAACCATGAATCTTCTAAAACCCTAGTAGCATTGTCACAGTGAGCCCGGGATGGCTTTTCCTTTACCAAATTTGCTATACTGAACTTCAAGAGCTAAAATCACTTCGAATAGGACAGTATGAACATCTAGGAACTTAATTTCTTACCAGCAAGTCTCAATCACTCACATAAACACGTGATTTGTCGTTGGGATACACCGCCTTGTCCTAGAAATCAGGGTTTAGCAGTCAATTAGGGTTGTTTTCGAAGCAACAATGGTTTATCATCTTGATGCAGGGCTCTGAGGACCTTCAGAACTTGGAACACAATCTAAATCCTTCCTGGTACTTTTGAGTTTACACATCTTATTCAAATCTTGACTATACTTATCTTATTTCTGGACTGTGCCTACAAATTACCCTATTACAAATCTCTGAGGCCTCTAACTCTCGCTTATCATCATATTAATAATGATTTTTTAGCAAATTTCAATGAAAACCAGTTTATATAATCTTCCACTCACTTGGTGTAACCGTCTTACTTATCCTCATGCATACAAACATTTAATACTATAATACACAGATTTGAAACAATAAAACTTAGTGCCAAAAAGTGTATTTTTTCTTTTACACGAACTTTGGAGTTCCAAATTCCCTTCTCCCTGATTGATCAATGCTTAAAGACAGTTACAAACTTGGGATATATACTTCTCCATTTCGAATTCCTCCTTGTAATTGCCCTCTAGGCCATAAGACCAAGATTACAAAGAAGGTTACATACAAGAAAAGGGAGCTAAACCAATATTATAAGTTACATATTCCCAAATAACACACTAGAGACTTAAACCTCATAAATGTTTACAAAACCATCTATAGAACCTAGTAAGACCCACTAAAGTACTTAAACTTGCTAAGAAAGCCAAAAATGGCTCTATGAAGGTTCATAAATTCAAATTTCCTACAATGGAGGGAAAACTCCATAGGTTGAATTTTGACCTTAAGAGCACCATAAAACAACTTGCATGACTTCTAAAACATCTTTAAGGACTCAACAAGCCAAAATTGCTTTTATCGTTCCTAAGTTTTCCCTTGGCGTGATGCTCCTAAATCAAAAAAACAAGCTCAAATGTGTCAATCTGTTAAACATGTCAACCTCTGAAGGGATGGCAAGAGGGTGGAAATCAATCAGGTAACAGCTTGAAGGGATGGCTGAGGTTGAGGTACTCCAATTGCTGTAGTTGTAACAAACCATGGAAAATTTGGCTGCTTGAATTTGTCACACGTAACAGCCAAAAGTAGTTAAAATCCATACAAATCAAGTGGCCAGTGAAGATGTCATAGTGATTCCCATCCAGTAGCGACAGTCCAAGCCCATCCATGATTCCAGCTGGTCATGTGGATCATTGAGGCCTCATTTGAAATCTTCAGTGGAGTTTGTATATGCAAGAATCAACAATGCAAAGATGACTCAAGCACAACAATTTTGTGAGAGAATCTAGCAAGTTTGTGAATGATAGACTAATTATGCTTAGAAATTCCAATTTGCTCAACTATTTTGAGTTTGGCACACAGACTACTCAAGAAACTACTCTATACTTTTAAAGATTACAATTTTCTCAGTTGACCAATTTATGTTAGTACATCCCTCATAGTGACTTCATCTAGAAGACGATGTTTTTAGGGACATCTGATTTGTGATTTGATGAGGCCACTTTTGCAATTCTTCGCATTCCAAAAACTTTAGATCCTCTTTTAATGAATTTGAAAATGTCAGCTTGAAACAACAACAGAAACATATTTGATTCTGTGTGATTTCACAAATATATATGCTGCGAGCAACCAGTTTTCATTGAACAATTAGACAAAAAGAATGTAAAAATTATAGTTTAAATGATAAAGATCTAGAAGTCAAAATAGAAAGAGCAAAAACATGAAACTTAGTTAAACTACTAAACTCGCTGAAACATTCCCGTGCCTTTTAAATATCAATAACTAAAGGAAAGTTACAATTCTTAAAATAAAATAGGAGGCTCACCTTTGTTTACTTCTATATGTTGGTAATTTGTCCGCGAAGCCATAGGAGGATGTGAGTGTTGAATCACAATTTCTCTTCTCAAACCACAAAGGTGATTATGCACAATCTTGATGTTGGATGTTGATGTTGGATGTTGATGTTGGATTGAACAAACTCAACCACACACACTTAGAAGTATTTCCCAAATCCCAAACCACTTGACCCTGATTTAACCATCTTGATCAATAAAGAAGCAGCCTATAGGGCATCATAGCTTACTTCCAACCCTAGTTTAAAATTTTATATCTGAAGATTTTATATAGTTGAGACTTTCATTAAACTAGCCATGAATTCTTGTTCTCCCCATTGAGCTCTCCTCTCAAAACAAAAGTATGATTTTCGAAGTGGTCTTCAAATCTATGGAGAGAAGAAGGTTTTGTGTTAATATGCCAACAAAAAAGTGACTAACAAAGGTGGATGTTCCTATTTTTGACTCTCTCAAAATTTGAGTGAAAGCCAGACATGGGCGCCAAGCTTCATCATCAACAATGATCACACTTGTCATGCCCTTAACAAAGGTAGATCTATACACGAATAATTTTACCAAAACCGCCCATCCCCAAAGTTCTTACATTTTGTGCAATCTCAGATCGCAATGGAAAAGTTTCATAGTTTCGCTAACCCCCGTATGAATATTTGGCTACCCATAATGCAACCTCGTCCATCCTCTTCATGGCATCATCCTCCACAGCACTCTTCGACAGCAGCCACTAACCACTTAACATTTACAAGAAAATAAACAATCACTCCATAAAATAGAAAGAAAAAGAGAAGGAATGAGGAATTACAGAGCAGATGAACTGGATCTAGATGAGATACGGAGGAGGAGTGATAGGAAGGAGAGGCAGAGGGTTTGATACTTGTGTGAATGAATAAAACGTCACACGCCACCAGTTTCCGCGGACGGAGCTATTACGCGTAGGCTATCTTCCCTTCTTTTCAGATCGGAAAGTACACGCGTATGGTTGTTACAGAGCCCGTGCCAACGAATGGATGAGCATTGTTCAAATAAAATACTAGCAATTGCAAATGAGTTGCGAGCTATGCCCGGAGAGGACTTGAATTTTATGTGTATAATATGGTTTGGATGTAAAATATATTCTATGATCTATGATAGATGTTTGAGCGAAGAACATAAGTTACATTTTGTTAAACAGTTCACATGTCTTTATGTAAGGTTCCACATTCTGCATACATGTCTATCAAAACATTTGCAACTATATCTAACAAAATTCCTCTATATTTTGGCATAGGTTGGGAGTACTTTAGCAAAGTTAAACTAATTGGGTTGGAGCCTTGTTTGTTACATATGGTGAAACAAGGCGAGGAGTATGTTGGCAAATGTAAATAGCAAACCACTCTCTGCACCTGAGTGGTGCAAGTAGTTGCAAAAGCTTGTTAGGAATTAATATTTAGTTATTGAGAACATTAAATAATATTATGAGTTGTATTTACAACTCATTTAGATATCTCTTAGAGAGATTCTAGGTGTGAGGGAATAAAGGGATAAGGTGAGAGATTGTTGGGAGATCTATTTGATATACATTGACTCCATCATTATAGGAGATCAATGTATTATTTATTGTAACCTCTCTATTGAATACATATCTCGGATCAATACAGAAAAATAATATAATTGTTATTGTGTTCAAATCTGGTGCAGCTTTGTCATCTGGTATCAGAGCTATATTCGTTCCTTGCATATTATGGAGGCTGGAGGCAACGGAGGAAGGAGGTTGATCAGCGACCTCTCGTCAGGCACCATCGATGAGGCCGCAGTACTGATTTGGTGGCCAAGTTTTTATTCAGTTGTGTGTTTCATTCTGCAAATAAAACTTGTTAAAACAAGTACATGATTGTATCACCTGCACTAGTCAAGATGTGATGGGGGTTAAAGAGATACTGGTATATAATGACATGGTTTTTGGTAAACCAGTAAAACCAATTGGTTGTAGGTAAACCATGGACAAACCTTCATTGGTTTTATGGTAACCATGGAAAAACCATTTCTCAGGTTTGTGAGTCCTTGGAAAATCACACAGTCATTGTTAGATGCAGTATAGGATGATGCCTTCCCCATGTTCACACTAAGGGGGTGAATGTTAGGAATTAATATTTAGTTATTGTGAACATTAAATAATATTATGAGTTGTATTTACAACTCATTTAGATATCTCTTAGAGAGATTCTAGGTGTGAGGGAATAAAGGGATAAGGTGAGAGATTGTTGGGAGATCTATTTGATATACATTGACTCCATCATTATAGGAGATCAATGTATTATTTATTGTAACCTCTCTATTGAATACATATCTCAGATCAATACAGAAAAATAATATAATTGTTATTGTGTTCAAATCTAGTGCAGCTTTGTCAAAGCTGACGAATATGTACAATGGGAGTAGAATCGGATGGATAAGAACACAAAGATGGAAGCCTTGTTTATAAGAAGCGTGGAGATGCTCTTCCGCTACAACATCTTGGGTATCATTGGCAGGTTTCTTAATCTCATCTACCCACCAAACATAAAATTCCATAGAGATATGTCATCTCATGGAATGAAGTGATTGAAGGATACTGACAAAATGGGATTGTTGTCTATGCTTTGGGAACATTTAAATGCCAAAATATGAACTTTTGTAAATAAACACCAAGTGTTCAACCAAATGATACAACATGTTATCTTTTAAATGAATATCATAATTGTATCTTATAGAAGACATGGTCATCGTCAAGAGACATTGTGGCCCATAACAAAATACGAGGTTTCTAGCAACATATGGCCATCCATCAAGGCATAGTAGGCAATGTTTTTTTTGTTGGAAGCTACTATATTGTCCTCTCCCCATCACACAAACTTAAAATAGAAAAATTACAACTCCAATAAACTAAACATTGTTATCCTCTCCGGCGTAAATTGCAACTCATTTAGAATTGCATCGGATTCTTCAGAAAGTAATTGAATTCTAGAGAAAATGCTTTGGCTCTTAATTAACATTGCTTCTTCACACGATCTGATAAAAATTTCTTGGTGGATACATGATCTCCAAAGATTTGGTTCTATTTTTTGTTAGATGGAATCATTGAAACAGTCTCCCGTGGCCCTAAATGTCTAGTGTGCGCCATCTATGAGAGCCCTTTTGAAAGGGGCTAACGGATCAAACTACCACATATCCTTAAAATCTGGTCTTTTTGGGACAAGGCTCTTCAAGACACACAGTGCCTTCCCTTCCAAAGTTTCTCAAGTGGCTTGCAAAAAACAGAACTCGTATTGTTATGCAAGACAGCGCTGCAGGGTCATATGCCACAACCCTAGCAGAACTGGCCCAGTCTGTGAAGTCCCTAGATGCTATCAGTAGAGACATTGATAAGCTCTCTCAGTACATAACCAATAAGGTTTTTTTTTTAATTTCCTTGTTAATCCAGTCATACCAGACGAGAAGAAAAAGGGTATTCTCGAAGACATTACAAATAATGCCAAGTTTCAGCCTTATAAATTAAATTTTCTCTACATTCTTATTGACAAGAAAAGGATTGACCTGATTGGTGAGATTTTCAAAGAGTTTGAGACTGTCTACAACAAACTGACCGACACAGAGTTGGCAGTTGAGTCTTATGTAGTCAAGCTTGAGAATCAAATTTCTCTTGGTCCTTCACAAAATCAATACAATGTTTTTTGTCGATTTAAGTCATATCTTCTGCTAGAGTGTTTCCATAATGGCTTGCAAAAATCTGTTAGGCCACAATTCATCTATTGTTGCCCTGCACTCTTCCTCTGACAAAGGAGTTTGGGATTCTTCTACATGAGCGACACCTCTGTCACTAATAACCTGATAATAAATATATGCAATTCAAAATTTAGAATTTAGTATAAAATATAGCAAGGTACAAACACATAGGAAAAGAAACAAGAAGATATATAGATCATGATTACAATTTACAAAAATGAAAAAATAGTGAATTTGATGGAACCATCATATATTATTGTCTAAGATGTCCATAGTTTCATCTTGGATAATTTATAACAAACAAATTTATGATTTTTTAGAATATACAATTTTTAATAGGTTTCAGATAAACATTAAAGACAATTGACAAAGTCTAGAGAATCATGTTACTACATCTCTGTGGAGAAAGAGCTAAGTGTGATTATTTTATCCCTTTTAAAACTCACACATCTTGAACACCTTTACAATAATTTTTATGGATAAATAAATCTCCTCCTTAAATTTTGATATATTAGGACATCACATCATGGGGAGAAGATTAAACTTCATTCACTCTTGAATTTTTTGTAATTATAGTATGAAGTTACATTCTCCAAAAAAGAATTCAACAACCTATGGAAAATTTTTAAAGGACCTACTAATTTTAACCAAAAGTCCCAGGTACTCCAAATGATTAGATACACTAAAGCTATTGTGGTGGCCTAAAAATCCACATGCAACTACTCCAAATTATTATATACGGTACAGCTGTTGTGGTGGCCCAAAAATCTACACGTGTTTCATAACTTTGAAGGTCAATTAGTGCATGAAATTGAAATCCATGCAATTGGCAAGGGTGACCAAATCCTAAGGATCACCCACCGCCAAATTCTTTAGATAAACATCAGCAGGCCTGTAATTTCAAGTTAACTTTGACTGTCAAATAAAAATTTGATGTCGGCTTAACTCTTTACGGTGGCTGTAAAATTGAGTAATTTTTATAAATATATATATATATATATATATAGGTAATCTATTCATATATATAAAAATAGGATTTCAAGTTAACTATGCCTCTCAAATAAAAAATCGCTGACTGCTAAACTCTTTTTGGTGGCTATAAATTTAAGTAGTTTTAATACATATATCTATATTCTGTTGAAAAAACTTATATGCAGCCTGTCTTTTCCTATGGTTTTTAAAAATATTCACATTGTCATATACTATTAAAATCACAATAAAAGGCCTGTAGAAAAATATCTAAAATCCGACAACCTATAAAGTTAAGCCACCGAAATTTGACACTTTCCAGCAATGCCTTCTTCAAAGTAAACACCTCCGGCAAATTATAGCATATTTTACGTGGGGTGTATGATGAATTAGTCACCGAAAGTATGAGGCGAATGTCAGCTAGAAGGAAAGTTAAAGTTAAGCAGGTGGGTATATAATAACCGGATGAACATGGTGAAATGAGAAATGAGCAACAAAATATGAGTCCAAGAGAGGAGAGATGAAGGAAGGGATCATAAAGCAAGATTCCTCTATTAAGAGTGACTGAAGTAGAGGTGCGAAGGACTTTTTTCTATAGCGGTTGAATGAAAAAGGAGGAGAGGTATGAAGGGCCAACAATGAGGGAACTCGTGATATAGTCGTGAAGGTTAGGCCTTGTCTTTATATTCCTCCTATGTCAATAGTGGTTCACTGCAGGGTAAGCCCTTGATATTTGTGGGTTGAAAATTCCCATGCCATTTAAAGAAGTAGTTGTCCTCAATTACCTTTGGAAAATGGAGGTACAAGAACATGGAAGGGGTTGTTTGCATCCCAAGGAGGATGTGAGTATCGATCAAATCTGATGACAACAAATACAAGAAAACCAGGAGGAATCGGAGGAGCATTTGTTGACTATGCCAATGACATAGCCAAGAACACTATTGAAAATTCCTGTTTCCATAGACAAGTTTTCAAGAAAGCATGAATTTTTGGTTGATTCAAACAACTTTGTGTCGCAATTGATCATCATCAGCCTCTCTAAAGTCATCATGTCTGATGGTTAGAGGGATTGATCTAGCCATAGGAGAGTTAAGGGACTTTAATATTTGAAGGTTGTGGTTGTTGACCAGGCCGTTTTTAGCAAAAAGATGGGGGTCATCTTTGAACTCAATGTTTCTTGTTCAGAAAGGCTAGAATGCGTTCCTAACAGAAGGATCTCACCAATTTTGAAAGAGAGGGAGAGAAGTATGAATGTTGAGCAATAAGTTCCAAAATGATGCTTGTGCTAAAGAACTGGAACCATGTTGTCGTTGAAGATTACATTGAGGGAGATGGTTGAAACGTGAAGCCTTTCCATAGGTTAGCCTCGAAGGAATTGTTGGAAAATAGAGGTATGTCCATGATAGGTCGAAGTTGGTGAAGGTCGATCAATTTGAGGATGATAGACCTATTCTCGAAAGAAAATGTTTTGGAGCGAGGGAAAGCTTCCTGAAGGTAGTAGTCAATTTTACCGAGAAACTTTGGGCATGATAATCAATTTTACCGAGAAAGTTTCGCGGCCCCCAATTTCATAAATGTGAGGGAATCCATAGCAATGGCTGACCTAACATGTAACAGGGCACAACAATTAAAGAAAAAAGCAACCGAGTTGCTACAAACCCTTAGTGAGGTTGTGGAGGTTAAATCTCGCAAGCTCGACCCAGAAGATGAAACCCATAACAACCAATAATGAAAATTTGAGTAAGGAACCTTTAGCTCTGTGAGGATAATAGAGCAGAATGGTGCAAACCCAAAACAAAGCCATTTGAGCTCAAGAAAATAGGCATGGCTGCTAACGACAACCCAGAAATTAGGTCCCTATAGTTGTCTGCATCCGCGTCAGAAATGAAATGCGCTTCGAAATGAGGTGGTTCGCTGGGTAAAACGAAAAAAATTCCGTTGCTTGATGCAGCATGGTGGATTGCCTCTTTCATCGTGTTGCAAGCCGTCATCGTGAATTATGGGAAAACAGAAGGAAAAATACCACCTCCTTAGCTGAGAAACACAGAGCTGATGGAAATCTGGAAACCAAGAAGCAGAAGCTTAAACTTGGCAGGCAACTTGAGCACCGTAGTATATTCACACTGAACCAAAACATGAGCTTTTCCATCAATTACACATGCAATCCTCAACAAATCCCTATAGAACAATTTTTTTGGGGGGTCAATTCCATACACTGCCACAGAGCAGGGGCGACCATACGTCTACTTGTCCTATCTCTTCTTTGCTTTGTGAGTATGGCACAGCCGCACAGGTGACAGGAACTTCTATGTTTTACATTAAATATCGATGTTTAATAATTTCCTCCCTCCCAGGAAAGGCCATGCTTCTGACAGTTCTCAGACACCCACGAACTCCTACCCAATAAGGTGTTTGAGACCACGTGAATGAAAGCAATATAAGTCCCTATTTGGAGCCCACCAAAAAATTTATACAGTCGTTAATGCCTCTGTCGCTTTATCAGAAAGGGTCGGGCTTTCTAATATAGAACATGCCTTTCGGCGTAATAATAAGAATAATAATAATTATTAATATTATATTTAACCAATAACAACAACAACAATAATTATTATTATAATTATTAGACTACTTTATGTAAGTATTACCTTATGTAATATTATTATAAGTTAAATTCTTGTTGTTTCTGCATTTTCCTTTTACGACCATATATACACAAATACCCACACACATATACCGATAACGAAATCGAATAAACCTCTCCAATGAGTAGTGATCAAATTTGATGTCATAGGTCCAAGGGCTTGCAACCCGTCAGATAAATGTAAACAAAAAATTATGCCGTCAAAATAAATTCAAAAAATTGTAAATTGCCTGACAAAATAGAAGTATAAATTATTACATAAAGTTTCAAAAGAAGTTATGTGCGATGAAAAATTCCTTGTCACTTGTTAGTTGCAAAGGCCAAAGTGGGTGTAGATGTTTCATATGTGACAATTAATGAATCATTAATTGCAATGGGAATTAGGCAGTGGGATATACTATGAGTTCCAATTTAATGTCTGATATCAATACTACAATTCACCATGAAAATATAAAAGTAATGTCTATAAAAAATTAATTTGAAAATGTTTGATTTTCAATACTAATGTTAACAATCTTGCAAGATGGGATTGGGAACCGGGATCGCTACAACTTGCAACACAATTGAGGGAACTCCATTAAATGGCTGCATTTAATTTCATTTCTAATTCTCCAATACCTGATTCTCTGAAAATATTCTTTAGTCTACAATGAAAATCTTTTGAAGTCGTGTACATTGCATGTCATTTGTGAGTCTCCATACTTTGAGTCTATGGTATCAATAGCATTGAGGAATAATACCAGTACCACATGAGCAAATGATTTTTTTTGGGATCCCAAAAATCCAATGTTGAAGTGGTGAGCGATGGCCCATGGATGGTCTAATGAGATTTTTACGTGTGGCATAGGTATGCCTATGGTCCTTGAATGATTTTGTCTCCTCCTCTTTAACTTTCTTTCAATGCACATTTAGTTTCCTTATCATCAATGGAAATTGTGCTTCCATGGTTGCTAAATGTTGTTTGTCGATCACACAACAACGTCACTGGGGTATTTGATGGTTAACCTGATTTTTCTAAATGGAAAATTATCATGGTGTAGTCTGTGAAATGGATAGTCTTGGCTAGGCTGTAATTTATATCTCGAAATGGATTTCCCTATTTTCATAAAACTTATACATGCATGTGTAAATTGAGTGAATTATAAGTGAAGGATTTCAAGATGTGGTTTGTGTTCTATTTGGTTTCATACCTCCCTACACCAAAACATACCCTTAAAACTCAAGTCTGGTCAGATTTTATATTTGATGGGATTTTGGGAATTTTTTGTGTTTAAATATATTTGTTAATTTAAAAAATTATTATTTATTTTTTTGACGTAAATATGTAGATATATTCTTGTCGATGTGAAATGTAACTATATATATTACTTTTCATCATGGAAGGGTTGGTTAAATATACACCCTTCACAATGAAATTTGGAGTAGCCCTTCAAATTTGATCATTGCCAATGAGTCTTGAAATTGTTTCCAGGCTATAAAATCCACTATACACATCTATTACTTTGGAACAAGTACAAATCTGTCATAAAACCATGTTTGTGTATTAGCATGGGTCCCACTTTATTCGCAATCGCGACCACGACTTCTTAAATTTTCAAACATTCGTAAACGATATCTTTCAAGAAATTAATCTCATGGTGGCTGATTGGTGAGATTTGGGTCAGTTTCTGGGGATCTATTGTCAAACCTTAATGTGAAATTTCTTTCAGGAAGATTTCTTCCTAAGAGAGATCTCAAGAGATACGCCAGCAATCCGTCATTTTTGCAAGCTTTCAATATGCACAATTTTAATCAAGAATTCAGTGTTCTAACCCCAAACGCGAGGAGGTGGCTTAGAGGAAGGGGGGAGGTGGACGCGGAGGAGGAAGAGAAGAGGAGGAGGAGGGGAAGGAGGAGAAGGGGAGGAGGAAGGGACGGAGGAGGGGAAGGAGGAGAGGGTAGTAAGGCTATGGTAGGAGGAAGGAGGAGAAGGGTAGAAGGAAGGGATGAAGGAGGGGTATGAGGAAGGGACAGAGGATTTAAGAATTATGGGCATAAAAGGTTATGGAAACTGTATGTTAAGAGCTCTGGCAGAACAACTGGACAATGACAAAGAACTGCATGAAGCATACAATCACATGGTGTTGGACTACATGATAAAACATGAGACAAAGAAAATCGTCGCAACCCACTCAGATCCATGGCCTGTTAAACCGACACTAAATCATACACTGATGAGAAAAGGGTATTATAGAAAGGGAAAAACCCCTGGAAAGGATGTTGGTCAAAAGAGTGAGGAGGATAGCTCCCTTGTGCATTACACTATCGACGGTGATGATTCTCATTATCATGTTCTCTGCTCCCTGATCATGAAATTAACAATGTGGATTTCAAAACCTATTATGATGGTTTCACGACAAACATGCTCATGGATTTGGTGCTTGTGCATGTGCCTCCCACACTGTCTACAGAGAATCGATCCATGGTTTGTGCCTCAGCAGCGGTAGATGACAACAAGGACTACTGAAGCAATATGTCCCCCATCTTCAACTCTCCTCACACCAACCATGTTGGGGTTCACAGTATGTTTTTATATCATGGAATTCAACACGTCAATTTCGTTCTGTATATATGTTCATTTTGACAACAATTACTAACATTGAAAGGTACAGAGATTCAGCCACGCATCTGCTTGATTTCTTAATAAATTGTAGTTTATTATATGAATATTAATTATGAGCATATGTTATCAAGTAGGTCGAAAATGAATGCCTGATTCCTATGACTCGCCCGCTAGACATGCCCGCCATGGTGAAGATCGCATTCTTTTGTATCAAATCTGTATTTCGCACTGTTGTATTAGTAACTTTATTGGCTGTATTTCGTACACGAAGTGTACGACGGAAACACTCGAAACCTATCGTGCGAGGAAGTCAAAGTGGAGGGAAAGAGGAATGCGAGAGGAAGATGGGCGAAGAAGGGGTATGAGGGTGGGGACGTGTGAAGGTGGGGAAATCAAAATTGGGGAAGCAATCTGAAACTTTACACAAGACTAATTGAACACAAGGTTGTTAAGCATTTGAAGTCGAAAAGGCATGTTGTGCTAGACGAGAATGCACTGTGTACTTCCTCTAGCACTTTTCAAGCATGTTTTTAGTTGTAAGCTCGAGTAATTGTAGGGAAAACATGTGATGTAGGACCACCCTTTAAGGATTGACGTAGTAATGAAAGTAAGATTTTATCAATTGATTGAGAATTTCTTTTTTACTATTTTTTTAATATGGAATTTAATAAACTAAATTGATATATCGGTTTACTAAAATCATCCCTAGCATCCATGCTTAGGTAATTTTCCGAAGTGACGGAGCATTCCGCATGTGCAAATGCCTTTCGGCATAATAAAATTTTATGATTTCCAAGCTATACAAATATTTTAGATTTATCCTCATGTTGAGTGCATACGCTAGGACTTGTTAAAATGGTGTCTCGTTAGTTGTCGGATGGGGTGGAGTCTTCTGCATGTGCAAATGTCTCATTACATAAATCTCGTCCAATACTCGGGAATACTCCGAAAATGGGAAAAATTGCCAAAACAGGAAAAAACAACTGTCTTTGGCGCATTTCTAACTTTCGGCCGAATTTTCTCTTTTCCACGCACCAACCGATGTGAACTTTTCCACAACGCGCCAACCAAACTTTTCCACGCACCAACCGATGCAAACTTTTCCACGGCCACCACGTGTGTGGCTTGCGATTTCCCATACATCGTCGACCAAACGATCTCGGCCCTCGCTATCGTCATCCGTGTCAGAGCCCCTCAGGCTTTCTAACTTAGTTCACGCCTATCGGCGTAATAAATTTAATTATTTCTTTATAACTTAACCTCCTGTACTAAAAAAAATCTCCCGTTATTTTACCGAAGAGGAGTGAATTTATTCCGGCCACATTTGTTGTTCAATCCCCTGCCCCAGGTCATACTTTTTGGTGTGTGGATTGGTCAAATCGGGAGTGCTTCATCTTTCATTTCTTAAAATCATTTGTAGACTGTTTAATCAATGGCCAGAATTATCAAAATCAATGGAGATTTCGTCAAATGAAGCACTCTGCATTCAGAAATTCAGTGGGAGCGAGAGACAGGGGCATCGACCCAGCAGAAAAAGCACGCTGAAATGATCAAACACCTCATAGATCTGAACAATGCGCACCTTCAGCAATCATAGTCACGTAAGTCTGAAACACTCTCACCTTCCATATTTGAATCAGTTGAGGCATTTGTGAAATGTTTTTCTCAGAACAAACAAAAAATCCAGAGGACTCTCGATGAATTTCTTGAAAAAGGAGATAATCAAGAAAAATCCACGTGTGTGGCGCGCGATTGCCTATACATTCTCGACCAAACGATCTTGGCCCTCGCTGTCATCGTGTTAGAGCCCCTCAAGCTTTCTAACATAGTTCACACCTATTGGCGTAAAAATAATACTCGGTGTGGGTGTCACCCACTCTAAAATATCTGATACTTAAAGTTGGGTGAATTATGTTGCTTGAGATTCTCAAGTTGAGATTGACGGGGAAGCAAGTTGGGAAGTGTAGTATAAAATTGAAATTTGATTATTAACTAGCACGTGCATCAAGAGAGAGGAGGTGTAATGTTACGTGGATAGTTAAATATATAGAGTTATAGAGTCACTCTAAGTAATTCAACATGCACTAAGGAGACATTTTTCACATCATTAACAACGCAACAAATATATGTATCTTGCAGCCAATTAATTAGTATGTTAGTGGGAGGGCTACCTCCAGTGCAGTTTCATCCTTATTGGCACAAGGATTGTAATATACTAGTTATCGCAGTTTTGTCCCTATTGGCACAAGGATCGTAATACTAGTAATATATGTGATCAGTGTGATGTGAACTCCGAAAGGGATGCAATGGAAAAAGATTGGAAAAGGGAAGGAAACTAAAAAGCCTAGTTGTGTTGGTTAAGGTATTGGATTTGCCCGTTATATTGAGGAATAGAGGTATGGTTGGACATGTTATGGCAAGGAAGGAAAACCAAAAGAAATGGTAACGAAAAGTAAAAACTTGTTTTATCCTCTTTGTAAGTGTAGTATTGCGTTAAATATATTATTAAGCTATTGTAGGGAAAAGTGACATCCAATGCATACATGAAATGTTGGGGAAGAAAAGGATTGGATATATTTCCTCCAATAGATTCCCCAACTCAAAGATTATCTTCCCTCAAACCCCGTCTTCGTCATAACTCTTCCTCCATCCAACGTTTTACCTTCAATCCTTCATTCTTCAACACTTGTCAATCTAAAGCTCTAATGCATCAAGTGGGTCACATTGTTAATTGCAATGAATACTTAGCTTGTCTGTTTCCACCATGGTACACTAGAGTGGGACATGTTTTCTTAGCATGAAATTATTTGTTGAGTAAGCTTAGAACATCATAAAATGTCATTTTCTTAGTAGGACAACACCCAAAGTAAGGAAATTTTATTTTATTTTCTTGAAATGCTTTTGGGTGTGCAGTTCAACAATAACAATAACACTGTACTGGATCAATTCATTGTAAATTTTTGTTCAATGAGAGAGGAAGTTAAACTTGGAAAATATAATATTGGCTCTTTTTTAATGTTAATAACAAATCGATTAAACTGTGAAACAATTTAATATAGTATCTTTGATAGGTCTGTCAAGTTTTTCTTTTCTTTTTTAAATTATTGGGAGCTGATAAATTTGGAAAGATATTTGGAAATATATCTAGAAGCTATTTTGATTGGCAATTGTTTGTAAGTCCCTCTTGAAATTGGTGGAAGTTGAACATGCAAGGAGGTCTACGTGGCCTGATATATTTATCAAATCTTATGAAGAAGAAAACTTGCCCGATAGATTGTGCAATGGAACAAGCGATGGGAAGGTTCAAAGCTTTCAACATAGTGAGGTTGAACAAGTCAATTTGGTCATTGTTTGTAAATAAATGTGGAGAGTCGTCGAATCTATGAATTTATTCATACAAAATGCAAGAATTCGTTCACGGTATAAGAAGCGAATTGTTTTTAATTAGAAAACATGTGTCATAGATGTTGAGAAAAAGTCGATGGAATGAAACCTGTGCGGCTGAAGAACCATGTTGATGGAACACAGTTTGCAAAGAGATGGATGTATGGAATACCCTCCAAAATATGGTGTCATAGGAATGGATTGCATATAATGGAATGTGCATGACATGTGGCATAATGTAATTTTTGTTTTCAGCCATGGTGCTTTGCCTAGTCAACAACATTAAGTTGTTTGTCAATTAAAGGGCATCGTAATTGAAAGGCGACATAGATAGAAGATATTGACATAACATTTTTCGGAATATGTTCCTCTAATATGATGGGTAAAAGAAAGAGTTTGCGTACATCATTAGTCAAGATGTGTGAGCCACATTAATTTGTTTAGGAGAAGGATTTTGACATACTTTGAAAATGGCATCGCTTGGATATGAAAATGATACAACATGGCTTAATTCGAATTAAGAATAAATTACGTGGAAGCTAAAATTTCCTCCCCATAGACACAAAAATCTTGTTATATATAAATAATATGATAATATTGAATTATAAAAATGATGATAAAAATAATGAATTTCTTAAAATATATAAATATATTTAAATCGAAATTAGGCCATCTCCCAAAATTTATTAAACTTTTATAATAACGTGTGTTTTAATATGCCTCAAATTAATGCTCAAACTAAAACATTTTAGATAGACGCAAAGACAGAAGACACGGGTCCCCAAAAATTGTGTGTCTTACTTGGGTAAAGAGGTATGGGGGAAGCGAATATGTCAGGGGATGTGGGATTCCAAAGTCCAAGTGTCAGGGGATGTGAGATTTGTAGAAGCTCTGCGCTACCTTGCAAACTTCCCAAACACTAGGTCCCTAGAATTATTATTTTTATTTATAATTTCTCAGGTCCCACATATAAAGGTTGTTGAAGTTGGTGAAGGGTCTTCGAAACCAGATCGACGGACAACATGCACCACCATAATTTCTCTGTTAATTATGTATCAATTATTTCAAAACCAATATTTTTCTTAAATGTAAAGAGAAAATTAGTAGATTTATTTATGATCCATATAATGAAAGACAAGATAGGTGTTGGTGCAGGGAACATCGTTGCCAAACAAAAGGTTCAAAGGAGACAACTACCATGAAAATTTTTGGGGCTTGATTGAACTACAAAATAGATTAGGGTAAGGCAACCCTAAATTTTTTAGCAATATCGTTTCCATGTTGTAATTCATTATTCATTTTATCATATGTGTAGGTATAAATTAAACAATGAATCATTATTGAAAAGGGCACTTGATCTTTTCTAGAGCACTGGGAGAATAAGTATTGTATCTTTTAAAAGTTGGGAATAAGCATTATGCAAACGTTCATGTATTACCATTTGGTGAAGGAGGATCTGAGAACGTCAAAGGGAAATTTACAGACGAGTTTTAGTGAATTCTTTGGAGGGAGAGAGTATGGGATGGAAGCACGAGGATTGGGGTTGAATCCATTTGTGAGAGGGTCCTCTTGTAATTTCCATTGTAGTAAGGTTAGCCAAAAACGTGTTAATGTGATCGAATGTTTGTATGTTGCAATCAAAGCGAAGGGGATTAAGTGTCAAATGTGTCATAGCTAGGTTCAAGTGCATGATCTGTTGGTTTCTCATATAGACAAAATTTCATTTTCCTTCTCTTAATTATTTTTCACTCTTAGTAACTTAAGGAAATATATATGAAAGGATCATTCAGCAGGGTGCAGTACTAATTTGGCATATAGTCTTAGAATTACAAACAAGTCATGAAAGGAAAGGATCGTACGAGGGTATTGATAGCTTGGAGCCATGATAGCATGAATTCTTACTAATTTGCATGTGGTTTCAATTTGAAAATGATTGCAAGTCTAGTGATTAACTAAAAATGGAAATAATGTGAATACTAGTTAATTTAATCTAGGAGGACATATAAATACAGTAAAGAGTGTGTAAATGACTTAAACAATTAAGTTAATAGAAATTGAAACCCTAATATGCAAGAGAGAGTGAGGAAGTGACTTAGTTGAATAGAAGATGCTTGTGGGACTGTGTCGCAAAGGTGACTAGAAAATCAAGAAGTAGAAACGATTGTGTCGTAGAGGTAACTAGAAAATCAAGAAGTAGGAACGACTGTGCAGGAGCTCCGAAAAGGATGGATCTAGACTATTCCTCTAGACTGGAGCACTTGGAGAAGGACTGGGGTGTCTGGGGTGCTCTGGTCTGTAAACTGGGTGCCCTGGTCTGTGCAAAAGCTCTAAAATTGATCTTCACACGTTGGAAAGATGGCTTGAAACCCTCGTTATTTGTCATATCAACTTCGTTGCTCCACTTTCAGTGTTATTGTTATTCCAAGATGAATAGAAGACCTGTAAAACCCTAACCAATATCAACCCCTAAAAAATAAAAATGCATATGAAAGGGTCAGAATGACCTCAGTTGCCACAATAGTGGACTTATTAACTGAGCATTGCACTACATTCCACACCTAAATGTAGTTTTGTGGGTGTGTGCACATGCCCTGGTTTACTCTTGTGCCAGTTGCAATTTGTGATGTAGCGAGCTAACTATGTGTAGAAAAATGTAATAAATGGTGCATGGAATAGAATAAATCCTCCCCCTATGTTGTGTGTGATGCAGATGACCCAAACTTTTTCCCTTGTGATGGAGCTATGTGGATGGAATGATCTCTAATGCAATATATGGATGTAACTCTAGGTGGAGTGATAGTAGTGATAAGTGCTTTAGTCCCTCATTATGGTCTCATAAATTTATATTTATAGGGTTCTCTTGATTTAATTTCATAATTAACCCCAAAAAGGTCGACCACAAGAAAATTGAAATGCTAAAATGATAATAAAGTTCCCAAAAAGTGGTGGGAAAGTGAGAAAATGATCGAGATGCCCTTTGTGGCTCCATGATGCCATAGGTGCCCAAGTACTACCCTAAGTGCCCCAATCAAGGCTAGAATGGCGGGAAATGATGAAAACTTGACTGGGCATATGTTCGTTTAAGGTTGGAAATAATGCTCGAAATAAATAAAATATGCCCAATGGATGGGCGTTAATTAGTACATTCTTCACTCAAAAAACTTCTAAATAGTATTATGAGACTACGACTAAAATAAACCAAAGTACATAATTTTATGTCTATAATTTACCCCACTTTATGTTGGTGAGCTAAAATATGGTAACATAAAGTATAGAGAGATGTGTACCTGAATACCATGTATATTGATGAAGAAGACATTATTAATGACTAGATAAAGCATGGAATGAAAAAAATATGATGGAGGGTAGAAACTAAGAATGAAAAATGCAAAAAAGTGATTAGAAAAAACCTAGGATGGAAACGTGTGTGTATGGTGCCGATGTATGTACCTGTATGGTTAGTATGCAAGGTGTACTATTGTGAAGTGTTTTAATCATCATCTTCGTCATATTTTCGTTATTGTTCCCCCTAATTTGCATGATTGTTTTTCATACTTCCGGACCTGCAAGGAGAAAATGTTGAAGTAGTCAAACATATATGTATGCAATTGTAAAAATTCTATGTAAAAAATGCATGTATGTGTATGTAAAATGCATGTAAATGTAACATGTAAAATACGTGAAATGAAAAAGTGTAAACAGAACATGTGCACCTGATCCATGTCAAGAAATAGGTTGTATAAGGACATCCTTTACTGCGGGGGTTTCTTGGATGATCTGACGCGATAGGAAGAAGAAGTATAGGGAGGAAATTCTCTTTTCCCCCCAACCTTTAACTTCTTCCCTGAAATGTATGTGAAGAGATATCTTTACTACTTGGTTTTTTGGGTGATCCGACATCTGGACTGTAGAAGAAGTATGGGAGGAAATCTTATGTATCCTCCAACCTTTAACTACCCCTCAATGTTAAGGACACCATGTCTTGTAAAAGCCGCTATGTATAGAGTTCGTAGAATGCTCTGAACTCACTCATTGTATGTAAAATCACAATGCCAAGGGCAGAAAGTATACTTTACTGAACTTGTGTAAACACTTTGTGTAGAGTGTAGACCCCAAATGGTTCCCCCTCTTTGGGGGCCCATCTGATGTCACTGAAAATGAGAAAGCATCCCCAAAAGAGGACCAACTGCACTCTGATACTCTGTTCCCTGAAAGGGGAAGGAAATGTGCATGGTAGAAACCAAGGCATGCAAAAACAAGATGGTTAACCAAATCAAGTGTTAGTAGAAACAAACATGCATGTATAAAATAGTGTGTAAGTTAAGCAAAAAGTAAAATCTACCAAGCAAAGTATATAAATCAGATAGGATGACAAGAATCGGTGACACAAAGCAGGGTAAAAACATGTCACTAGCCTCAGGAATGTCGTATGATGAGTGTAAGGTCTATTTTATGGCCACAAACATTCGGTAGTTGTGTATGGACCAAGGAACTAAATTACATCATAGGGTGCTGAAAGCGCGTAAAAAATGTAATAGTGTATGTTCTAATGAAATATGGCCATGTGATGAAGACAATATGTAAATACACGGTAACATAAGATGTAAAACAGTATGTATATACATGTTTAAACACCTGTTAGCATGTTAGATAGATAACCATATGTAGATATAATCAAGTAATGTAAGTATAAGTAGGATGAAATGAAACAATCGTACCTGTAAGAGAAGAATAGTGGATAATACGTAGAACCAATGTATGAAGGGTAGAAGGAACACCATGTATGATGTGTAATAGATAGGATATGCATAGATATCCTAAATTTAGTGTGAAAGATGAATGCATGTGTGGATGATTCTAGAAATGACATAGAAGAAATAAATCTAACATGTGTAGTAAAGTGATCATGTAAAATACTAATAAGTAAGATGTTAAATGCCCCGTAGACTCAATGTAGAATATGATGTGGATGGACGAATGGAATGCAAGATGTGATGTGATAGGACTAGTGTGCCCCCTGAGTGAATGGAAGGGTATGCAATGAGGTTCATTTTGGTTTTCCCTCTACAGTCATGCGAATGAACCAAATAAATGAGAATGCATCATCGGGAAATGGTCGAAGTGTGTGATTAGCGTACCTATATGAACATATGTGATGAATAGTATGCCCAAGTATGTAGGGGGGATATATATAAATGATTGCATGAACCCTATAGTGTAATGGGTGATATATGACTAATCGATGATAGTGAAGGATGAATCTCCTTTATCCGATGCATGTGAATGATTAAAGCGTAGGACCAAGCATGTATATACTACGGTGATGAATAGAATAGGATTTTGTTGAGGGGCCTGAAGCGTATATGCACTGCGAGGGATGCATAGAATGGGTGAATATTTAGCCTATAGTGTATGTCACTATCACATAGGAATCCGCGTGGTCACATGAAATGGAGGGTTGAATGATGAAACACATGAAATGATAAGTTCCATTTGATTTTTAAGCCCTCGGCAGTCGAGTATGGAACAACGAACTAAAGTGACTGTCATATGGAGGGGTTTATGAGTGGTCGTAGTAGATAATGCTCTAGTAGGTGAGATAGGATTTGAAGATGCTTTGATCAACATAGAAAATGATGTGGTGTGAATAAGTATGTAGTATATTAGGTACTGTGCGAGGAGATGACCACATGTAGACGGAGGAACAAAATGATAATAGAAATAACCTGTTGATTGGGAATAAACTTGATGTGTAAATGTCATATAAATGATAGAATGAGAGTGCCGAATGCCAAATAAGCCTAATATCATGTCACATCTGGTGACTATGTTGATCCAACGAGGAAAGGCATGAGTAGTGTAAGAGGACCAACTAGTAACGTGTATGTTTACAATGTGCAAAGAAAGGGTTCACATGAATGTAGTACTCGATTATGTCAAAATGTATGGTGTATCGATAACTGACAAAATAAGTGAAATAGAACATGCACTAATGGGCCATGATGGGACCTTAGTGTGCAGTGTGTGGGGTTCATGCCCTGTAGTAATCCCTCAACAATCAATTTGTGAACCAAATCACAAGATTAAATCATCGGGTAATGATGATGCTAGGAATGTGTAAAATGAACAATGCCTATGCAAAGGATAAGAGATGATGGAGAGACACAATTGGAAGGAATGTGTTTGTTTTGTTTTTTGTTTTGGGGGGGGATTATTATGCCCCCAAGATATTATGTTGTATGGTTCTTATAAAGTTATAGAGTACGGGGATTCGGGAAGCTCAATTTGACCATTGTCAATATTGATCTTCGATATGATTTCGTAACCAGAAGCAATGATCAGTGGAATGTCATATGCATTAATGGTAATCATAATAAGAGTGTTTATTGAAATTTTGCCTTTTTGTTAGAGATGTATCAAGTTGTAGTAGAGACGTTAGGGTAATCAGATTAATATCGACGAGTTGTTTTATTTAAAAACCACTCAAAGGTGTATTTATGTTAAGAACACATCTAAGAATATGGAGTAGTGTTCATTAATGAGGGTAGAGTAACAAGAGTCACCTACCAAAGACCAAGTTTTCATCCACGGGTTTAGTTGAACCATGTTGTGATAATGCCTAATAGGAAAGCTATGTAGATGGTGATGATTTTGAAAATATATCATGATCCTAGTAAGAGGATTAGTTTTTAGGATGAAGCTTGATGGTTGGAGCTTAGATCAAACAAAGGAGGCCATGTTGCATTACACTCTCCTCTAGAGGTGGAAGAGACTTCGAATAAATAGGTGATAAAGATTAACGATCCATGAATACATAGGATATTAGCTGAACTAATTTTTGTACCGTAAGACATAATAAGGTAAATTGTCATGAGATCCTTACTTGAGTTGTAAGAGGAGCATAGTGAACTATTGTTAGATTTGTTGCTTAGAAAAAGGTGCTTGAGTAAACGCATGATCCAAATCTGTGAAAGATTAGATGGGAAGGCAATTCATAGAATCAACCCAATCGAATAGTCATTTGTATTAGAATGTTGTGTAAAAATGAAAATGAGTGTCCTATGATGCTCCAGATGTTTAAGACATGCTACATGGCAAAGTGTGGAAGTTCTTGTTATCATTGTGCGAGAGGGTCCATTGATTCAATGATAATTGTAATCTTGGATGACCTTGATATTTTTCTAATGATAAGGAGAATAGCTAATGAGTAAGTGGTAGAGTAATCAACTAATGACTAAGGATCCTGATAATAAGGATGGAGAATTTGTGTTGTATTATGTAAAGATAATTGAGAGGGTTTCAGGAAATGCCAACCATGTATTAGGAGGTTTGAGCTAGATGGGACATGTACTGGTACATAATAGGGGTAGCATAACAAGATGTAGGAGTGGAGCACAAACATGGGATTGAGAAGCATCCATTAAGTTATCTTGTTGAATTTCATAATACATAAGAAGATGTAATGGGGTTGATTCCATAGCCTTAAATTTGTCTTGAAATAAATAACATTAGAGCTTGAATTGAGTTCCAATTGGTGTCTTCATCATGGAGGACTTTTCACTAGACGGTCATGATTTCATAAAGATCAAATATAGGACTTATTTTATTGGTGGGGTATTTCCACCATAGATGTAATGTAGTCTAGCCATAGACTTATAAATAATGAGTTAAAGGAGGATAGCTCACAATATTAAAGTAAATAAAGAACTTAGAGGAACGGGTAACGACCCATAATATGACGGAAGGAAGATCCTAAGTGTGCAAGATGGTTGGGTTCACCAAAATGATTAACTAAAAATGGAAATATGGTATGGTAGTTAATCTTATCTAGAAGGAAATGTAAATGCAGTAAATAAATGTAAATAAATAAAAAATTAAGCTAATAGAAATAAATTCCTAATATGCAAGAGAGAGTGAGGAAGTGACTTTGTTGATTAGATGAAGTGATAGGACTATGTCGTAGTGTGACTATAGAAAATGGAAGCAGGAACGACTGTGCAGGTGCCCCGAAAAGGATGGATCTGGACTATATCTCTGGACTGGGCACCTGGAGGAGGACTAGGGTGCCTGGGGCACTCTAGTCTGCAAACTTGGCACCATGGTCTGTATAAAAGCTCTAGAAAAAAATTTCACAAGGTTCGGGAGATGATCTAAAACCCTAATTGTGGATCACATCTAACTTTCTATGATACTTTGAATATTTCCATTATTCCAAGCTGAAATAAAAGACCCGCAAAACCCTAACAAGAATAAATCCCTAAGAAAATAAAAATACATATGATAGGGTTGGAATGACCTCAGCTTCCATAATGGTGGACTTACTAACTAAGCACTGCACTACAATCCAAACCCAAATGTATTTTTATGTGTGTGTGTGTGCATGCCCTAGGTTGCTCTTGTGCCAGTCACACTTTGTGAAGTAGAGAGCTAATTATGTGTAAGAAAAATTTAATGAAATGGTGCATGGAATAAAATGAATCCTCCCCCTATGTTGTGTGTGATGTAGATCCCGCTTTGTCCCTTGTGATGGAGCTATGTGGATGAAAGTGATCTCCAATGCATAGATGGATGCAACTCTAGGTGGATGATAGTAGTAAGTGTTTGGTCCCTCATTATGGTCTCATAACTTCATATTTATAGGGTTCTCTTGATCTATTTTTATAATTAATACCAAAAAGGTGGACCATAAGAAACTCCAAATGCTAAAATAGTCACAAAATGCCCAAAAAGTGACAGGAAAGTGAGAAAAGGATCAAGGAAACCCTGGTGGGTACATGGCGCCCTTAGCGCCCCACTAAGGATAGAATGACGGGAAACAATGAAAGATG
The DNA here is from genome assembly GCA_019776745.2 of Taxus chinensis. Taxonomy (NCBI): domain Eukaryota; kingdom Viridiplantae; phylum Streptophyta; class Pinopsida; order Cupressales; family Taxaceae; genus Taxus; species Taxus chinensis. The sequence continues at coordinate 43,297,866 of CM034150.1, forward strand.
ATTGGGAATGTGTTCATGTAAGGCCGAGAATAACACTAGAAATAAATAAAATATGACCAAATAACGGGGATTAATTAGTAATTTATTCACTCGGGAACCTTCTAAATAGTAGTATGAGACCAAGACTAAAATAACCCAAAGTCTTATATGTCCAATCAAATGCTAGTTTTTCTATTGTAGTTATCGCCATGAATTTAATAGTTTTCCTCCATAATTTTTGTAATTTTCCCCCATAAATTTTAGAGGTTTTAAAAACCAAACCCTAAACAAAAACATTGACCATTGTTTCCGATCAAAAAATAAAGGAAGAAACTAACTTAAATATTTTCGAGGGAATGAGTTGTCAAGTCCTGGGAACAGTGTACTGAGTAGGACAGGGAACCAATTCTTCGGATTGATGATCGACATGTTCTTCATCAGAATCCAGAAAGCCTCATTGGATTCTATTGATGTTGATGTTGTTGAAGAGGTGAATCTGGTCTATTTCGGAGGTCTTTCCTACCTGTAGAGAAGTGCCAGCCGATTTTTTTTCTGCGATCGTCCAACTGGTGGTATATAGAGAGTTGTGGTGTTGCTCGGATGATCAAGATTCCATTGTATCCCTCATGTGATTTGTAGATAATTTTAAACTCTATTATGGAAATCCTTTTGCATTGCAACTTGTTGATCCAATAAACCAAGGGTTGACATGGGAGGCTTCCCCTTATAGTTGTGTTCCCAAAATCTTGCCTTACCCCCTCTGAATCTGCCAAGTGATGTGATTGTGTAGTAATGTTAAACTTGATTTGATGTGTTTGGCTATGGATGAGAGGATGGGTTCCTAGTATGTAATCATAAGGTGGTCATTACTTTGGAAGTATTTGTGTAGAATAATTGTGGCCCAAGATGATATGAAATTTAGCCAAAGTTTTCATGCTAGTCTCATTGATATATTATGCTTGATTTTTCATTGGTTTTTGATACTCAAGCCTTTGTCTTCTTTATGTTTGCAAATTGAGTGTCAAGCCACAAGGAGGTGGTTGACTATTTCTTCTATTCCTTTTCATATGAATTTCATTTGAATAGCCATAAGGTTTCTCTCAACCAAGCTCAGAAGGGGTAATAAAGCGAGATGTTAAAAAGGCATTGCTTATAGAACAACTCTTTCCAGTTGAACTGTCCCTGTAAAAATAGTCATTTGTTGGTCCAATGAGGGATTTTAGTCTCTATTATTTCTTTGAAGGTTTCCTCTAGAGACATGTTGGCCTTCTATTAGATTGGAAAGCCAAGATACCTCATAGGTAGATGGCATTCTTTGAGTCCTGAAATCCTTAGTATTTCCAATTTACAAGGCATTCTGGTGTTGGTAATAACTAAAGTTGATTTTCTTAGATATATTTGTTGTCTAGAGGTCAGTTTATATGTTTGTAGGATCAACTTGAGCTGCACTGATTGTTTTATCATTAACATTGAAAAAATACAAGTGTTTTCTAAGTACAGGTTGGTAACATGTGTAGCTACATCCACCTTCCAGTGCAAGAAGACTATACTTTTTTCCCTCCTCTTGTGAAGATTTTAAAAAGAAATGAAGATTCTCCCCCATTAAAATGAATGTTGCAGCCATTGGGATGACTTGAAATGGAGAATATAGGAGTTGAGAGACAACTTCTGATATAGCTGATAACCTATTTGCAAAACCAAGAGCCTACAAACATGTTGCTCCTTCTCACTCTGGACCCCTAGAGAAGGTTACCCGCCTGGGCGTTTCCTTCATTTCTGCATAAAAACGTAAACAATAAAAAAGACAGTGAAACTCATCAGAGTAGTATTCTACAAAAGCCGAATAAAGTGGCATTTTAAGAATTAAACCAGAAAACATCAAAATAACAAAACCCATTAACAATTTAACCCAACATACACAAAACAAAAACAAAAGTGTCGACCAAATTACAACGGGGTCTGAATAATAAGGTTTTAGGCAGCACCCATGGCATTAAGATTCACCCAAATTTAAAGCTATAGAAAACAACTGTCAGCTTAATACTTCCACTGCTTGAGTGGATCTGCACAGTGTGACTCCACCTTTCCATCCCCATCTGAGACATGCAAGTGTTGCAGGTACTCCTCTGAAAAAATATCCTTATTATCTTCTATGTTCTGACGTCTTTCGTTAGTGGACCATGCGAAGGATTTTTCATCTTGTTATTCCACTTCTGTATGCAACATTCACCATTTCGTCTATCTCTGTGTGCCTGATCTCGCCCTCCCTCTTAGCTAACAGATATATATCAGAATCCATAGTTCAAAATTCACCAAAAAAATAAAAATGTAGGCACTAGACTCTAAAAAACTAAACAACATTAATGTCTCCTTCATTCAAAAAAGTTAAACAAACACAAACAAAATAAACTTCTCTAATTCATGCAAAAAATGACATTTCACATATTGCGTGGCCCTATAATGCATGAAACTATATAAAACGTTCTACACCTGATCACTGTGTTGGAACCCAACCCATGTAGTTGTAACATCGATTCCGTCACGAAACCTACACGGCTGGTAGTCCTTATGCGGATGATAGTCTTTATGCACATGGGCTATCCCATTATGAGAGCTTCACCTGATAACCATCACATCTGCTATAATGGATGAAACTATAGTCACACAACAGGACATCCAGATAGGCTGCGTTTCAACATTCTCCATAGTCGCTGTACGTCGTTTTGCCTTTTTAGAAAATTCTTCTCCAAAAATTAAGGCTTCACCTTTAGATCAATGGCATTATAAAACATGCCCTTTTTCTGATTCCAAATAACCTACACGGCTGGTAGTCCTCCAACCGGCATAGGATACTCTCCTTTATGCACCTCATGTACGGCTGAGTGTTCATGATTATTCGACCATTATGAGAGCTTCACCATCACATCTGCAGTCACACAACAGGACATCCAGAGGCTTCAACATTCTCCATAGTCGCTTACGTTTTTGCCTTTTTAGGGCTTCACCTTTAGATCAACGGCCCATAATTATGCCCTCCAACCGGCATAGGAAACTCTCCAACCATTGTGCACCTCATGTACAACTGAGGAGTGTTCATGATTATTCGACCAATAAATTGTGACAGTTGTTGTCTCTGTCACTTGTCAGAAGGGGAGGAGGCTTCCCCTGTGAAAAATCCTTTCAACATAATTACCGCAAGAATGGTTTTTTGATTCAATGCAAAATTTTAGAGTCATGGAAGCAATTCCAAGGTGCATCGAGCCCACAACACTAATGTTGTTTTCCACCACCAACGTCGGTGGTGTCGCTCTAACTAAAGATGAAGATTAGGGTGACATTGTTGTAGGCATACTTTACCAAGCAATTGCACGTGGTGTATGCAATGGGAACACCGAAAGGAATGCGAATGGGATTTTTCCATACAAAAATAAAGTGGGAAGGGGAAATAATGGTGTTGAAGTGAAAATATTTGCTTGGTATTGTTGTGAAATGAATGTATGATTGGGTAGAAATGTAGTCACAAAATCATGTGTTTTAGACTTTAATTTATCCTGGTTTCATACTACTATTTTGAAGGTTCTTGAGAAAAGAAAGTAATAATTAACCCCCGTCTTTTTGCCATCTTGTTTTATTTTATTTCATCATTCTCAGTATTTTATACCCACATGCCCAGTCAGCCTTTGTAATCCCGCACTATTTTATCCTCGACTAGGGCACCCAAATCAATACCAGGGCACCTATGGATATGTCATGGTCCCACCAGGGGCACCCCGGTCCCTTTTGCACTTTCTTGTCATCTTTTTTACTCTTTCTAACCATTTATGTCTTATCTTTTTGGTGTTCGACCATTTTAGGGTTAATTAAAAAATTAGATCAAGAGAACCCTATAAATATAAAGTTATGAGACCATAATGAGGGACCTAACACTATTCACTAATATCCTTTATCTAGAGTTGCATCCATCCATTGCATTGGAAATCACTTATATCCACAAAGCTCCATCATCAAGGCACAAGGCTAGGACATCTAAATCACACTTCATAGGGGGAGGGATTTTATTCTATTCCATGCACACATTCTATTACATTTCCTACATTTAGTTATTGCTAGCTACTTCACAAAGTGTGACTAGCACAAGAGCACCTAGGGCACATTATTCACACACTCACCAAAATTACATTCAGGTCCAAAATGTAGTGCAATGCTCACTTAGTAAGCCCACTGTTGTGGCAGCTAAGGTTATTCCGACCTATTCATTTGCATCTTTCATTTGTTAGAGTTTTGATACTTCTTTTGGTATTTTACAGGTCTTTACATCATCTTGGATTATTGGTGACATCCAGTACGTGGCATTGAATCTAATGCGACACACAACAAGGGTTTCAAACCACCTCCCAGCCCTGTGAGATTCAGTTTCAAAGCTTTTGCGTAGACCGAGGTGCCCAGTTTATAGACCAGAGCACCCGCAGGTGCCCTAATCCCTCTTCAGGCGCTCCAGTCTAGCCAGATACTCCAGATCCATCATTTTCAGATCGTCGGCATAGTCGCTCCTGCTTTCTGATTTTCATGTCACCTCCATGACACAGTCCCACAGACATCTATTATTTAGCTGAGTTCTTTCCTCTTCTCTCTTGCATATTAGGGTTTTTACTTTCACTTTATTAGCTACTTAATTCATTTACATGCTTCTTTACTACTTTTATGTCCTCTTAGATTAGATTAAATAACATTACATTATCCCCATTTCTTAGTTAATCATTTTGGTGAACCTGACATCTTTCACGCTTAGGATCCTCATATTTCTTTTATCATGGGTCATAAGGTTACTCAAGTTTTTTTATTTGATTTACTTAAGAGATATCCCCATTGTCAAGCTGTTTTGCAAAAATAGCTAGACACCATGTATCTGGATGACAATACGTTGCCGCAAAAAATAAGTCATATATTCGATCGTTTATCTGACGACTTTGACCCTAGTGATCCTCCATCTAATCAACCCCTAATGGACTCACTACACTCTCTACATGATTTATTTCAAGATAAGTTTAAGGCTATGGAATCAACTATTACATCTCTTAAATATGAAATTCAACATCTTAAGGGTGCTTCTCAATCACATGTTTGTGCTCCTTTACATCTTATATGCAATATATGTCTGCTACATGTCATGTAACTAAACCTCAAGACATGTCATTGCTTGAGCCTCTCATATTTGTGCATAATACAATGTAACATGACATCCTTATTCAGCTCCTTAGTCATCAGTTGATCACTCTATCACCTGCTCATTACTATCCCCCTTATCGGAATACAAAATATCAAAGTCGTCCACTATCATAGAATCAATGGACATAACTACAATGATTTTTATGATATACAACATAGGATCAAACATCTTCAGCGTCAGGGTTTTATCTCATTCAATGCATGCAACATCTACAACTGCTACACCGTGTTATACGACTACTAGTGCACCTCCTCCTAATATTTCTAAGAAAGTTCTAGATGATCCTCTTATTGATTACATGCTTGTTATTAATAATCAATCACATGTGCATATTGATTCTTCTCCTAGTCAGACAACTACTATAGTTCCATCACATGATTATCCTATTTCTGATACTACTTCTCCTCCACTTAATGAGCATCACACCACCATTTCTCATGCGCCTTCTTAGAAAGAAGAGCACTGCGTAAGAAACCACCTATAACAACCAATATAGCACTTCTTTCTCCCAACGCATCTACAACATTACCAAGTCAAGGTGCACAACCACCTCTCAAAATCAATCACACTTCTCCTTCAGTAGCGTCATCAATACCACCAAAGCTACCACCATTCAAGCTTTCTCACCATCCTACTCCACTTCCGTTTTCTAATCATTTTGTTAAAGAAAATACCCCTCTACTCAAGTTGTCTGCGACATTACCACCTCAACGTCCCATTACTTTTGTTAAGGAAACTACTCCTTATGTGGATCCACTTAGTGTCTTTTGACTAGACTTCCATCGCTTACATACTTAGGGTGCATAGTATTTACACTCCCCCACATTCTAGCATATTTACATAGTACTACATCACAATCTTAGCACTTACGCATACTTCATCTTAGCCTCATCTCATCTTGCATCAGTCATACATATGTCATAGTGTTGATTATTACTTGATGACCCCACACTCTTGTGCTTTGGTTCACACTTGGTTGTTGAGGGATTACACACACGAACATTCCCACGCACTGCACTCATATGCAGACTTATACACCGCATCTTTTGTGTTTTCACATATATTGCGCCATACATCATACATCCTGTACACCATATACCGTACATCATACATCATCTTACATCATACATCATACACGTCTAGCATCATGACACATATTCATTCTACATACTACATTATTAGTCTATCTACATATATTAAATGTCACTATCATTACATTTTAAATATTCTACACATCTAACATTACATTATACACATCACATATTTACATATTCTACTCATCACATGGTCATCTTTCATCATTACATATACTACATTATCTTCTACACATTGCACTCACTACCCTATGATGCACTTTAGTTCCTCGGTCCATACTCGATTGCCGAGGGTTTACAAATCAAATGGACCTTACACTCATCACACATTTACTATTTGACCTTTCATCATGCGACATTTCCAGCCTAGTGACATACGTTTTAGGCTAAATCGTCACATATTCTATCATTTTGTAATGGTATACACCTTAGGTTACATCATCACTCCCTCTTTTCATCTTGTAGTGATATACGCTTAGGGATAAATCATCACTCATCCATTCATCTCATAGTGATGTATACACTTAGGCTAAATCATCACTTATACGTTCATCTGGTCGTGATATACGCTTCGGCTATAGGGTTCACACACACATCATTTCTAGGTCGTATCTCATCAATACACATACACATTCATCACGACACGTTAGAAACAACACACACTTCGACCATTTCCTGATGACGCACTCTCATTTACGGTTCATTCTTGACTACTGAGGGGGAAAACAAAATGAACCTCATTGTATACATTTTCATTCACTCAGGGGGTACGTGACTCCTATCATTCCATCTTGAATTCCATTCCATCCATCCACAACATATTGCATTGTCTTGGGGGCATTTACTCTTGTTTACTAGTGTTTTACATGATCAATTTACTACACATGTTAGATTGATTTCTTATATATCATTATCTATACCATCCACACATACATGTTCACGTATTTTTTAGTTGTGATCACAGATATAGATCCTTTACACGCATCATGGATGCTCACCTTCTACCCTTCCTACACTGGTCATTGGGGGCATCCACATTTGTCTCTCATAAGTGTTATTGTTTCATTTTATACTTAGCACTTTACATTACTTGGTTATTCATGCTTTTACATACTAGTTATTTCTCTAACATGCTAATGGGTGTTCCATGTGCAGCACTTGTTTTGCAGGATTACATGTTTCCATGACTACTTCTTTTTACTTGTTTGTACTTGTCTACCATTGTTTGCTTCTTGTATGCGTGCCTTGCCCTATGTTTGGTGTGCACACTTGTTTGTTGTTTGTGGCCATGATGGCCTTGCATGTCTTGCGACATCGTGAGTGATGTCCCATGTTTGCGACCCACTTTGTGCGACTTACTTATCTTCTTGTGTGTTTACACTAATTTACTTGGTAGCTTTTACATTGTCTGCGTAGATTACACATTATCTTCATACATGCATGCTTGATCGTATTAACACTTGTCTTTGGCTAGCCATCCTTGTTTTTATGTGCCTTGGTTTCTACCAAGCACATTCCCTTCCCCCTGTATGGAATAATTATAGAGTACATGTAGTTGGTCCTCTTTTGGGGCCGCATTCTCATATCAGTGACTATCGCATGCACCCCAAAGAGGGGGGCATGATTTGGGGATTTACATACTAACACAACACGTTTACATTGGTTTGGTTTAGTGCACTTTTTGCCCTTGGCATTGTGTTTTTACATACAATGAGTGAGTTTAGACTATTCTACAAACTCCATACATAGAGGCTTTTACATGACATGGTGTCCTTAGCATTCGGGGGAGTAGTTACTTGTTGGAGGATACAACGGAATTCCTCCCAATACTTCTTCTACTGCCGGCATCAGATCACAAAAAAAACCAGGACAATACAAAGATCTCTTCACATACAGTTCAGGGAAGTAGTTAAAGGTTGGAGGACACAAAACATTTCCTCCTTATACTTCTTCGGCCTATGGCGTCAAATCACCCAAAAAAACCCGACAGTATAGGATATCCTTCTACACCCTTCTTCTTGACATGGATCAGGTGCACATGTTCCATTTACACTTTTCATTTTGCGTACTTTACATTTACATGCATTTCTACATACATACACATGCATATTTTACATAGTGTTTTTACACTTACATACATATATATTTAACTACTTGATCATTTTCTCCTTATAGGTTTGTCTATATGAGAAACAAGCAGTCAAATGGGGGCAACAAAAATGGTGGAAACAACAAAACTTCGTGGTAACACACATTGTATACTAACCATACAGGTACACTACACACTTCAGCATCAACACACGTGTTCCACCCTAGGTTCAATCTCATCACTTTTTTACACATTTTGATCTTTAGTTTCCATGCTCCTCCATCTTTTTGTCATTCCATGTTTTGTCTAGTCCTTCGGCACGTTTCTACTACACTCTACATGGTTTTTCAGGTACGCATCTCTATCTAATTTATGTTACCGAGATTTCCGCTCACCAACATAAAGTGGGGGAAAATGTAGTCAAAAATCATGTACTTTAGACATTATTTATCCCAGTTTCATACTACTATTTAGAAGGTTCTTGAGTGAAGAAAGTACTAATCAACCCCCATCTTTTGGCCATCTTGTTTTATTTTATTTTTTCATTCTCAGTATTTTACACCCACATGTTCAGTAAGCCTCTGTCATCCTGCCTCATTTTAACCTCGACTAGGGTACCCATATTAGTATTGGGGTGCCCGTGGGCGCCCTGGTCCAACAAGGGGCACCTGGTCCCTTTTGCAGTTTCTCGCCATATTTTGGGCTCTTTTTAGCCATTTCTCCTTCTTATCTTTTTGGTGGTTGACTATTTCAGGATTAATTACAAAATTAGATCAGGAGAACCCTATAAATATAAAGTTATGAGACCATAATGAGGGACCTAGCACTATTCACTACTATCCTCCATCTAGAGTTGCATCCATCTATCGTATTGGAGATCACTTGCATCCACATAGCTCCATCATCAGGGCACAATGCTAGGACATATGCATCACACTTCATAGGGGGAGAGATTATACTCTATTCGATGCACACACTCTATTACATTTCCTACATTTAGTTATTGCTCGCTACTTCACAAAGTGTGATTGGAACAAGAGCACCTAGGGAACATTATGCACACACTCACCAAAACTACATTTGGGTCTGAAATGTAGTGCAATGCTCAGTTAATAAGCCCACTATTGTGGCAGCTGAGGTCAATCCAACCCATTCATTTGCATCATTCTTTTTTTAAGGTTTTGATACTTCTTTTGGTCTTTTGCATGTCTTTACATCCTCTTGGATTATTGGCGACATCCGGTATGGGGAAACAAATCTGATGCAACACACAACGAGGGTTTCAGACTACCTCACAACCCTGTGAGATCCAATTTCAGAGATTTTGGGTAGACCAGGGCACCTAGTTTACAAACTAGAGTACCTGTAAGCGCCCCATTCCCTCTCTAGGCGCTCCAATCTAGCCAGATACTTCAAATACATCCTTTTAAGAGCTTCAACACAATCATTCCTACTTTCTGATTTTTCTATCACCTCTGTGACATAGTCCTGTGGGCATCTGTTATTCAGCTGAGTTCTTTCCTCTTCTCTCTTGCATATTAGGGTTTTTAATTTCACTATATTAGTTACTTGATTCATTTACATGCTTCTTTACTGCATTTATATGTCCTCATAGATTAGATTAACTAGCATTACATTATCCCCATTTTTAGTTAGTCAAGAAACAGGATTCACAAAGTGCACAAATATGAGCACTTGGAAGAATAGAAAGTTTTCATGAAGAATAAGGAAATGGGAGGGGGAAAAACAGTGTTGAAGTGCAAATATTTTCCCACAATTGTTGTGGAAGGAATGTATGACGAGGTAGAAAGAGGATTCATGAAGCACACAAATATGAGCACTTGAAATACAATATAGTGTTTGTGAAGAATAAGGAAATGGTGGTGGACAATGTGAATATTAGTTTAAATTTGGAAAAGGAAGATTTAAAAAATAAATCTATTATTAGTTCTGTAATAGTATTGGAAGAAAAAAGAAATTTAACATTTAACAAAATAAAAGAAGTTATATATGGAAATTACAAAACCCAAATATTTAGAGTTTACTTCCATGTAAGGATGTAAGCTAATAATTTATCTAATATGAATGGAATGGAGAAGGGGAAGTTTAATTTAAGTTATAGGCATAAGCATAAAGATGGAAGAGGCAACTTTATATTAAATTGGGAAATGTTGAAGAGCTAAAATGTGTGTCTCTTCATCTTTCTCACTTTTTAGAAGTGGCCTAAGAGACATCTTAGAGTAATGCCCATAAGAAAAGGAAGTGAAATGCAAAGGTATTTAAGGGATGAGACTCTAGACAATGTGGTGAATGTCAGGCCTCGCCTTTTTGTGCTACTGATATCAATAGTGGTCTTTTGCAATGTAATGCCTTGGGACTTATAGATTGTCAAAGTTCAAGCCATTTTAATAAGTAGTTACATGTGGTTTCCTTTGGAGATTTGTAGTAGGGGAACATGCAAAAGGTTAGAAATATCCCAAGGAAGGCCTATGTATTTGTACTTTTTGTTGACAATGAAGAGTGGAAGATTTGATAATGAAGTGGAACTGCTATAAACCATGTCTACGATTATTCCTATTGAATTTTTCACAAGGCTAGCACCAACCCAAAAATTAGCTATCAAAATAAGTTGTTGATGCTTATAATACAAGATTTTGTGGTCTAATTATTCATCATCGATATTTGTTAAGTTGCACTACTTGGTAATTTGTGCAATAGAAGTGACAACTGAAAGGTTCAAATATTTTAACATGTTGAGATTATGGCAATCCATGAGATCATTTTTAGCCAACAATGTGGAGTTGAAAGGAAAGAAGTAACTTTTTCTTTAGACATGTGCGCATATGTGTAAGTCAAAAGTACTTCCCAATCCTAAATGTCAAGAATTGCATCCTGAATGTTCAACAAGAGTTGTCAAAAATAAACTTGAGATAGATTGGAACTTTGTCAATAGAAGATTGTTTGTAACACTATAGATGTGGGAAATCTCTTCCATAGGTTTATCCCATATGATTGCCATGCATACAATGGGACATCCTTGACATGAGGCAATTAGTCAAGGTTGCTATCAATAATGATGGATCTATTATGAAAAAAAAAAGTTTTTGAAGTGGGGGTAAGTTTTGCGGAGGCGATAGTCGACCATGGTAAGAAACTTGGGGCTAGTGAAGTTTATTTTATCAATGAGAATACACAATGTGTTTTAAGGAGTCTTGAAAATATGAGAGTGCCTTCCTTTCAAGTCCATGTCATAGATAAGAACATTCCTACAAAGGAAAAATAGATTACAAACACAATTAGAAAGTTATACATGACAATATTTCAAATACACAAGAATGAGAAGGATGAAATTTACAACTCATTTTCATCACCCTATAAAAAATTTATAGAGGTGCACAATAGAGCCTCATATTTTTTTCTCATGAACCTTTCAACAAATTTATAGGGGAGGTGGGAGAGTTGAAACTACTTCCCATTATAAAGTTTCAACATGATGTTGAAGTTTGGAATTCAATACTGAGTGAAGGGGGCATATGTCAATAATTATAAAGTTGGCTCTATATCCAACAATCCATCAATCATATTCAAAACTCACACTTCAGTCGATGTCACCTCCATTGATTGGAGAAGGGGAGTAGACCTAGTTATAAATACGAAGTTATTGGCCATGTTTAAATATGTAATCAATGCCATTTTGCTAAAATAGAAGAGAACATAGTAATAAAGGATGTTACATTGAGATGTGAATAGACAAGGGTTTATCACATTCAAGCAAGGCCAAAGAACATATCCTATGAAGTTCAAACAATCTACAAAATGTAAACCAAACTTCTATTTTGGGGCGTATAAAGATAACAAATTTCAATTTTTCTAAAACCACATAGCTTAAGAATAAAGACAACATACTAATTTGCAACAAGTGAAGATCAAAACATTATATTAAATGCAAATTCTCTAATATCTTTTTTTTAATTATTATGTAAAACACTCAAAGGTGATACTTGAATTTGTAATGGGTTGGCTTTTAACGCCTATTTACAAAATGAAGGACTCATTGTAATACCCAAAAAATATCTTATCATCCTTTTGTCACTAAATTTTAACATGAATGCACAAGAGAAATAATTGGCAAATACACTTTTTAAAAGAGATTATATCACATATAAAGGAAATAGAAAGTGAAGGATGTGGTTAAGGCGAAACAATATAAATACGAATATTTGGACTGGGTGCAATATCATCATTAATATGATAAATAGAAACGATCCCAAAATAACCTCTAAATCATAATTACAATCAATCAATCAATTCAATATATAGACAAAACAATCCCGCAATGCACAAACACACAACAAAAAATACATCAAACACAAAAATAGTAAAAACTACATGAAGCAAATTATCTAAATCTAAACTAGAAACCTTGTAAAATCGTATACAAATGCAAGCACAACTCAAAGAAAGGAAAAAATACAATTTAAACTCTTTTTTAAAAATACATCAACTCACAAAAAACCGTTCCAAATTCATAAATAAAGTCAATGCTCTTTTTTGTATGTTAAATTCCAATGTTTTGAATACATAAAATAAAGAAGGTTCAAGAATATTTGTATCACGTAAGAGGTAAGTCCATTCATGTCCATCAATTATGACAACATGCTTCAAACGAACTATTGTTTTTTATTACAAACAAATGGCAATGTATTATAGATATGTTGTAAATATATTTAAACTATGATTATAAGATTTTGTATTGGAGCATGGGAATTCTATCATATAATGGAAGTAAGCGACCTATTAACAACCACTCCATTCAATAAATATATTTAAAGGCAATATATTGCAATTTCAATTTACAATGAACTAACTATTAAAAAAAAACGCAGAGGATTTCATGCATTATCAGAAGCATACATTCAATGGTTGGTTTTAACATTTATGCTGACCACATACAAATAGTTAGCCATCAATACTATTTTGAGGAGGAAAAGCAAGGGTTAAAAAAAGAGAATTTGTGCAAAGTAACCTATGTAAATTGAAACAGAAAAATAATTTAATCATATATAAGTGCCAACATAGATCAAGTACAACATAGATCAAGTAAAAAATCATAGATTGAATTTACATATTCCATCTTTGTAAATTCTATTTCGATAAAGCTTTTTGTTTATGTATAACCATTCAAAAGATAAATGCTCTATAAGTAGGTTTCAACACGATCAATGGGTAGGTTTCAATAAGGGCTCCTACATTAATTAATGTTGTGCAAGAATGTTGCACAAATATTAAAGTAAAAAGTGTCGCTAATCATTGATTGGAAAAGTGAATGGAAGTAAAAGGTATAATAAACAATTGAATTTTAAAATGAAAACCACAAGAAGAAGTTGACACGTTTTGTGGCATGAACATTTTACTTGAAACTATACAACAAAAACATTAGATGCAAATAATATGTGTTAATTAAATAATAATATTACCTCTATTGTGCCATAACAATTAACATGCACTACTTGAATCAAATTAATAGAAGAGGAGCATTCACATGTAATATTCCCTTTTCAATATTATATAAAAAAAAATCCTCTCGTGAGTGGCATCCAAGTGGGGACAAAGTAATAAGGCCAAAAGTTAATTGCAAACTAACTAGCAATCGTACGCGGAGTGTATAATGTGAACTCCGAAAGGGATACAATTAAAAAGAGAATCTAGATCAAGAGAAACAAAGGGAAAGGAAGAGGATAATAGAAAATGACATTCAAGGGTGGAGAAGTGAAAGGGAAATGAATGAGGAAACATGAATCCACTATGAAACTATATTGTCTATGAATTACATGACTTCTATGTCAATTGAATGATGGAAAAAACTCGGGTTGTGGAAGACGACGACGACACCATAGAGGGAGATATCTGAAAATGCAAGTACCCAATACTTGTTTGAATGTGTAGATCTTGACTTTAACGGGTAGTTAGGAAAAATGTAAATGCAAGAGGAAATTGAATGCAAGTTTCACTGGACATGTCAGGGATAGGAAGACGCGAATTCTACCTAGAACACAAAGGTGGCGATTCCATGTAAAATCAAGGGTTGTGTTTTTCTCCAACTATCATTCTAACGATATCAACCCTATTTGTTTTGACTCTCCATATTAAATATGTAGAGGGACTTGTACTTTGGTGAATAGCTTAACAAACCATCATCCTAACTACTAAACTATAACTCTTGTAGAAATAAAAAATAATTTAACAAAACATCAAAAATTATCTACAAAACATTGAAATTTAATAGATGTGTAAATGTACATATATACAAAGTTCAATAAATATGTACTCATATGTACACATAATGTTTATATGGACAATAACAAAGAACATATACATCTAATTATGAAGAATCGACATTGATACCAACAAAATCCTTTGTTATAACTCTGAACACATAGTAAAATGTTTTCGGAATGGATATGAATTTCTAAATAACTATTGAAATCCATATACAAATAAAAAATGTCATTGCTTTGTGGGTGGAGATCATTTTCAGCTGGAAATTACAAGTCAATGGATGCACGTGGTGTCGTGCTTTCTTTTTCAAAGTCAACAGAAGATTAGGTGTTCATGTGTGACACATCTGTTGGTTCACGTTCTTGAATTTTCCAGAAGCCTCCGCCACAACAAGTTTTGTTACAATGGTGTACACTAGTTATTGGAGGGCGCATTCAGAAGCACATTTATTCAAGTTTTTGGCTCATTTGTGGGGGCCTTCGAACTCCACGCCGGGTGTAGTCAGCGTCCCAAGCCACTTATAGTCAACTGATAACTAACCACACAATTTCCACGACATCACATTTCAATGGACTCTAAATGATAGTTAAGATTTGTTATATGACATTGATAGAATCCTCCACATTTACAACCTCCATTTGCTCGTGCAACTTGACTCTATCAGGGAGCAACAAGCTTTCCATTTGCAATATACCTTTCAACATAAAAAGACAAAATTTAGTCAAATTTTGGAAATGATTTTTGTATTTCTTAGATGAGAGTCGATAATGAAATATATACACGAAATTTGTTCCTTTCCCAATTATGGTTTTCCTCAACAAGGCCTTCTGGATACCTATATATGGTGCTTCAGTGTGAGCCTCCACAATTAGATCATAGATGTATAGAAAAATATATAAATAAATATTGACTTAGCACATGTCAGTTATGTTTTTGAATTACAAACTGCGCTACTCTTCGCGAAATGCTTTATACATGTAAGATGTTTTGAATGCATTCAAATTGTCCCACACACAATCTTTTGCTAGAATTACACACTTAATTTACCAACGCTACATCAACATGTAATGTCATCCCAATTGCATTTAGGCACTCAACATTAACACATAAATAAGACTATATTTCTTTGTACACAACTTCCCCTAAACCAATTAAGCCAAAGTATGAGTGTTTTCTTGGGCATATTCAAGCCCAACAAGGGTAAGATTTATTTTCGTATGCAATGCCTCGCATGGGAGTGACGATGGGAATGGGAGTGGGAGTGGGAATGGGAATGGGAGTGTGAAGTTGTGAATGAGATGAGAAAGAAGGTGGTCCTCTCTCAGAGATAATTGAACATGCTTTAGATACAAATACAAATCCATATCAATTAATTTGTATATAGTAAAATGAGGAGATATGAGGGTTACATATTTATCTTTGTGTAGGCTTGATTTTACACATACTAGGAATGATTTTTAGCATGGCTATCAGTGAGAGCTCTGTTTACCACAGTTCCCTGAAACATTATGTTTATAAATTTACTAGAGTAAAAAGTCTTGCAAAACTACATACAGAGTCGTGCAAAACCGCTTCCAAAAAAATGTCGGTGAAGAACCCTGTAAAACCACTTCTACAAAATTGACGACAAAGTTGTGTCTGTGCGACGACGATACATGTTAAATTCGTAGCTGTTGATTGATCAGATGCATTTTAGCGACATGAGGTGCGAATCCCATTTGGAAAACGCCTTTTGACGTAATTACAGAATATGCCACGTAGGAATACAAAAATTATACCAAAATATGTAGCTTTTTCTTCCCTATTCACCCATCTTTCATTGAATATTAATCGACACATATTCTGCCATGTGTACCCATTACACTCGAAGATGTGTAGTCCCTTTTTAACGATTTTACATGCTAAACTAAAATATAGCATAGATTGGTCTATACATTATTATTTTGGGTGCCCATTAATTACAATTGTCTTAAAAATATCTGAAACTTCACACGTACAAATTAAATGCTGGAGATTTAATGTAAATGTGATTACATTTAACCCCATACGACCTCTTCCAAAAGTTGAAAAATAAAGTCCATTCAGTAACATTAAAAACACACTCTCCATGTGTTTTTTATTCGATATTTGTGAACCACCTCATCATGCATCTTCTCGAACAAACCCATATTCCACCGCCTCATTCCTGGTAAGAGCAAAGGTCGGAGCTGAGAAGACCCAATTCCCTGCAAGTTTGAGCATACAACTCAAAACCAAATTAGAGCATGTAGCTGAAAACCGAGTTACAGGCCTGCACACAAGGAGAGTGCATTTCAATTCAAGAAAAATTTGTGATTGTGGTGTACATGAGAAGCCATATTAGAGCTATGTTCAAATATTGACACATTGCAATGAGCTCGAGTTGATAAATAATGTGCAAGGGTGAAAATAAGACTGGGAACCATGACAATGAATACATGAATGGTGTCTAAGAGGAAGCCACCTGGTGATAGGTATGAACCAATTCAAATGGCTATTGATAGGCATATCAAGTTTGAAACTGGAACGCAACATAAGACTAAGTGAGGATTTGAACCATTCCCACACACGTAGAAAGGAGACTCAATGGCAAGCAGAAGATACTCAAGTTGAGTCATTTGGTTACCTAAAGGGAACTTACAGGTGTGAGGGAAAGAGACCTGAATGTAGATAAGAGATCTCTCTGTATTATCAGGGTTTTGATATAAAATTAAAAGTTTTGCAATGGGCGAAAAAAATATTTAGCAAAAATCTCTATGTACAACAGGAGGTATAGCGAAAACGGGTAGGGTTTTGAAGACGTGGCCAATTGAAGCTCCAATTTTTCACACGAACTAACAACATGCTACCCTGTAAGTTTCCGTGTAATCCACAACGAGCATTCTTGCAGGTGTCGGCTATCCTGGCGACATGATCTCCAACACTTAGTTTTTTTTTAGATTTTGTGGTATACACACGATCCAATTTTTTTATATTCAAACCTAGGACCTCCCACATGTTTGCACTTGCCTCTACCAACCTACCTAGCAGCTGTTACATGCTCCCATCAGCTGCCAATTACATTTACATGAATCCTGAAAAGTGTGGTATACACACAATGGGGGCAAAGTGGGTCCCACCACATGAGGGGCACACACCTTATTCTATCGCCATGATAGCCACGGGCTTTCCTGCATACTAAAGGACGATGCACGATGCCACAGAGGCCGTTGATTCCAGCCATGTATGTCAATCATATGAGGTGCCAATCCAGTTTGGAAACACTTTTTGGTGTAAATATCTAGCTCGCATAGTAGTTTTAGATGAGATTAGTTATCTAATTTGATATGGATTCTAACTTTTTGTCCATGTTTTTTGTTTTATTTCATTGGGTGAGGTGCATAATTTAAAATTATTCTTAGATGTGGAGAGTAAATAAATTTAAATCATGCCTTAGAGAAAGAATTTGTGTTTGTATTGGGTTTGAATCGCTGAAAAAAATAAAAAAACTACTACATATGTGAAAACTCAATGAAAATAGCAGGAAAAGTCAGAATAAAATAAAAATATCTGGTGTTCTATTCATCCTGTAACTCATCAACTTCTACGTTGTGATCCTAAATTGATGACTGGTGAGATTGATGATAAAACTTCAAAAAATAAATTGTATCATTCTATGAAAAAAAATCTCAAGAATTGAAATTGATAGAAATCTGAATCTAATGGAAATATGAAATTGCTAGGAACTAAATCTGAAACTGCTATAACCCAAACAATGACTTCACATAATTGAAAACCACAAAAAGCGAGGCAAATGAAGGCATCTAAAGTGAAGAAAAAAATGCACTTATAGCGGTGCACAACTTATACAAGGTTTCGATCACGACAAAAACAACCAACATGAATACGTGTAAAAAGACAAATGCTAGAAAATGACTTGTATTATCTAAAGACTTGTATGCAAACCTTTACAAAAAGAATGCGTCGTAGGTTTTTAGTTTTATGTTACATACCTACTAGCAATCACACATGAGGTGTGCAATGAAAACGCAAAAAGAAAGGAAAAGTAAGAGAAGAAAGGAAACCGAAGTGGAGCAGAATGGAGAAATTTGAAAGTAAGTGATGAAGTAGATAAAGCATGAACTTTTGTGAAAAGTAGGAGCATAAAATGAAGAAAGTAGACGAAGAGAAGTGTGAGAAAAGCATACCGACTATTAGTGGGAAGTCAGTAGTGAGGAAGGGAGTGAACGTGGATAGGATTCCTCTAGCAAGTGTCAATAAAAGAGAGGATCGATAGACATTCTGGAATACCGGGTGAACAGAAAAGGAGGAAATATACGAAGGGATGATAATAAGGGAACCCGTGAAATGGCCGTGAAGGTCAAGCCTTTTCTCTATTCCTCCAATGTAGACAGTGGCTCGCTACAAAGTAAGACCTCGAGATTTGTGAATGGAAAATGCCTAGTCCATATTAAGTAACAATTGCCTTCAGATGCCTATGGAAATCAATGGAATGGGCATGACAAGGGGGTTGTGTGCATCCTAATGAGGTACCATATATAGTGATTGAGTAATGCCTTACATTCTGTACAGCCAAAAAGATAAACATTCTTCCCATAAAGTACACCACCTCCTTCAAAAGCACTTTGGGATTCAATTAAAAGGAAAAGGACATTAAATTTAACCATTTCATGGAAAGGATACTTTTATGTGGCACAAAAAAATATTCTTTTCATCTTTAGGAAAAAACAAATGAACTGCATACATAAAAATAAACAAGAAAAAAATCTAAGATGAAAATAAACAGAGTCTTGAACACACACCTGCTAGTTTGAAAAGTCCCAATTAATCTTGTAAACATTATCCATCTGATTCCACTGCATGAAAGTGAATATAACACATTGGTTTACTCTAGTGTAAGAGGTCATAAATTCTAACAAGTGTAACCACATGCACAACTTAAGAGTTAAGATCAAGCTTTAAATTGGCGTCTTAGAATGCATAAGAGAAACTCCAATATCTACACTACAACCAAAATCTCCATAGAAATATTGTTCCAATTATTAAAACATTCGCTGAAAATTTAGAAACATGTAGATTAAGAGAATTATGTTAGAGGTTGATATAATGTAAACAAAAAAGTAAGCATGGAGATCAATAAGGGTACAGAGACAAAAGCAACATATCTTTGTTTTGAACTTAAAATATAAGCACCAACCAATGGCCCCTAAAGAATTACAATACATATTTTAACAATTACGACTTGGATAAAACAAAAAGGATTTAAAGGTATCAAGGAAAATCCCCGTGATCAATAAATGTATATGTAAAATTTGACACAAAATTTGGTGACAATAACAACAAATGATGGTTTTACCAGGCCACTTCATTCTTTTTCAAGTGGTTTAAACCAAAAATACAAGTTGATAAATTAGAGCACAACGGTTTGCAACAGTAGACTACATGACATCAGTTTTCTTCACATTTTCGTCTACCCTTAAAAGCCCAAATTCATGAACAAATTTGCAAAATTGGTCCACCCTCTTTTGGGCCTGGAAAAATTATGAAACAAACCCCCATTTTCAATATGGCACATGACTGAGAGATTGTGTCAATGTGAGGCACTGGGAAGAGCAAAGTTCAAATCCCTCACCCATCATGGCCAATAACTCCAGCAGACACACGGTGAGGTCTTTGTGTAACAAATACGGGGTGGATGTGCAAGTTTTGACAAAATGATTATGAAGTGGATGTGATGGAGTTGCGAGGAAACAATTACGGAATACAAGGACAAGCTTGTGACAAAAAAAATTCTGGAGTTTTCAAACAACTATCAAGGGTCCCTCTTAGATATAGTCTCATCTATTAATTCTACCTTAAGTTTTACAATCTATTTCTCAAACATAATCCATGCTCATAAATCTTAAGAATATGAAAACATTTATATAGCTTATCAATGTAATCCAATCTTACTCCAGCCATGTTAAAGGTGGCCCATAAAACCATCCAAAAATTACTATGTAATAAAAAGAAATATATGATACAAATAATACTGAGCTTGGTGCCAACAAGAAATCCAACTTGCCACAAATCTTCCTGTACAAAAATGTTTCAACAGAATTAAACTAATCCATTTCAAAATCCCCGAACCCTGAACCCTTAAAAAAAACCTAAACCTTAGAACACAATCAAAGCCATAAACCATAGAAAGAAAAATTAAGAAAAGGGCATAGCCTGAAATAACATGAAATTGTCATGGCTCTAAAGAAGTTCAATTGGATTAAGAATTTTATTCAAAACCTTTCAAACATACTAAACCCTTACAAAAATCCTGATTTATAAATAGTCAAGACGGAGAATTGCAAAATAAACCCTAAATAGCATTGAAAACATGAAAGAAGAAATGGTTATAACCTGAATAACACATAATTAAAGATGTTGTGAGCCTGAAATAACTTCGAGCATTAATCTATAAAGCCTGAAATAACATTAACCATTAAATGTATAATGCCTGAAAAACATTAAAAAAGGGTGTAGCCTAATAGAACATACAACATAAAGTGGGTGTGGTATCAAAAAAACACAACATAGAAAGTGGGCATCTATCATGACTCAACATGAAACAAAAAATGGGTATAGCCTGAATTAAAAAAATGTGAATGGCTCTAGAATAACATAAAACAAAGCATGGATATAGCATGACAAAATAGAAAACCAAAAAATTAAGTGTGGGAAGCTCTAAAATTTGTTTGTTTTTTATTTTTGACTAGGATTTTCACTAGGGATACAAAACTCTCTGGCTTGACATTTATAAAAATTTATTATCTGCATGTATTGTAAAATTTTGACTAGATTTCATTGTCAAGATTAAAAAAACATGGAAGTTTTCTTATAAAATGTATAAGAAATGGTATTTTTATATTACAACAAAAAAACAAAGAAACTTTGGAAAATTAGGGACAACACGTAATACCTTTCGAGGAACTTTTATTCTCATATGGAGATGATTAATGAAGCAAACAATTTCACAAATCAGGCTACCGTTAAAAAATTTGGAAAAAGAGAGGAATATCTGAAATTAAACACCAAAAAGCCTAATGGGAAGATGAGTAATTCAGAGAAATGAAAGGGCAACCATCAGCTGCTGATGCATGTTGAATCCTCGCAAAATAATAATTACACAACATAGCCATAATAACAAAACTTACGAGAATACCACCACCACAATGAGCCGACCATCCAATAACCAACACACAAGAACAAATAAACAGAACCGTAACCAATACGAGCACAAAGAAACATACCTTCTTTCCAGAAAATATACAAACAAAGATTTAAAAACAAAACCTTCGAGGAAACCAGGCCAAAAACTAAGAAGGCCACATAACCCTCCAAAGGCGTATAGTCCCCAATAAATTTCAATAACCCACAAACATGACAGCCCCAAGCATCTGTATTTGCATGTATAACTCCTTTGACAACATCATTGAATTCTAGATGGCTACATGAAGAGTCTATTGGATTGGTCAAAGAGACAGACACACCTTCTTACATTACCAGACAACGATTTTTTTACATATAATAATTTTCTTGATTTATACCTCCATATCTGAAAAGAGATCATCAACCCTCTTACGTAACAAAACTGTGCTACTTAGACAAACATTTCCATTTCCTCGCAGACATTAGCGGCCCTCAAATGCAACAAAACCTCAGAAACTGCGATCAGTTTAGGGCTTTTCCAATTATAGGTGTAATCAAGGAAAAATACACTACTAACAAGGAAGTAAAATACAAACAATATTACCTCCTCTTTCGTGTTCCGTAGAAAACATCGGAATGAGCCAGGAAACTTAGATTGAGCCCTAATTATGTGATATGTAGGTGTTTTTCTTCAAGATGGAGCAAGGCCTTCTTGCAACAATGATCCTCTTACTTTGCACCAGATGGGAAAAAAGATTATGAGGCTATTTAGGCATTCAGACGAGGCAGAAGGATGTTCTTTTCTCAAATGATGCAAGAACTTAGATAGGGCATTCAAGCTTATTCTCCGTGTCATTAGAGGGAAGGGGTAAGGTTGTATTTATAGCCTGGGAGAGTGATTAACTTAGAGTAGTTTAAGTAATCATTATTTGAAAATGTGGGTAAGATTAGGTGAGTGGGGACCACGAAGAATGGGTGAGGATTTGATTTTAGATTTTTAATCCATAAGTGGAGGATTTTAGGTGAGTGGGGACCATGCAGATGTTAGAGTAGGTATTTACCTTAGCTCATGTTCACCTAGGTACTTTATTTACTTTTATTGTATTTATCCTCACCCACTTATGTGTGTGGATATTTTTTTATCTCATTTAGATATTAGGATATATTATCTAGTTGTTAGGTATAGTTATTTTCTTAATCTATGACATTGACTAGTTCTTTCCTTGATCTATGGTATTGACTAGATCCTTGATGTCTAGTTTTCTCCTAAATCTATGGTCTTGACTAGTTCTTTGATGACTAGTTATTTCCTTGATTTATGGCTTGATCTACGACCTTGACTGGTTCTTAGATTGTTATTCCTTACCTATTTAAGCAAGGCCCATTCTCAATGTATTGCATTGAATTCCATAATAATATATTATATTGCTACTCATTTGTTTACAAATGTTTTATGTAAAGTTATTCTAGTAAATTACTTTCATCTTATTGATCGTGGTGTTTGATTAACATCTGTATTCTTGGCTTGGTACGATCTAGTTATCGTTCCTTTCATGGTATAAGAGCTGGAGATTGCTGTTGACATCTGTCTGTAAGTTTAATTTTGTAAATAAATTATTTGTGTATTCATATATTTGGGATTTGGTCGTATTTTGTTGCTGCATGCATTTTTATGCAAAACAGAGGATTCCATTGGATCTGGAAGGCGTGAAAACCCTAAGATCAACTGTTCTCCGCAAATTTTCATTTCTCTTCTTTTCAAGAGTTCTGTCCTATATTTTATTCTCGTCAGTCCTCTCGAGGCGGCATCACCACATCTATCCATAATCACATCTTCTCGTGACATTTTTGTCTTAGAGGATACTATGACATCCTTCACTCACCACTTTCTATTCTCCCTAACAAACATTCGCTCTACCTTTTGCTTAAGAAAAGTAGAATGAATTATTCCCCCATCTCGTCTACTTTCTTTGAAAGGACACTACTTTCATAGTACCCTTCCAAAGAGGGGTAAATGTAGACACCCTAGTTGCACATATGTCCTAAATCAATTAATTCCCCTTCCTCATTTTCCACAAAAATACACTTTGAATTAATCAAATATAATTTGATTAATTATCCATTTCAAAATCTAAAAAATAACCCAATCATCACCACATGTCATTATTCTCCATGTTTTTCTACTATTGAATTAAAAATTTAAATTTAAATCATCACCCACTCTTCTAAAAGGAATGATAACCAGATCGTACCAAGCCAAGAACACAGATGTTAATCAAACACCATGATTAATAAGATGAAAGCAATTCACTAGAATAACTTTACATAAAACCTTTGCAAACAAATGAGTAGCAATATAATATATTATTATGGAACTCAATGCAATACATTGAGAATGGGCCTAGCTTAAATAGGCAAGGAATAACAATCTAAGAACCAGTCAAGGTCGTAGATCAAACCATAAATCAAGGAAATAACTAGTCATCAAAGAACTAGACAAAACCATAGATTTTGGAGAAAACTAGACATCAAGGATCTAGTCAATACTATAGATCTAGGAAATAACTAGTCAATACCATAAATCAAGGAAAGAACTAGATCTAACAACTAGATAATATATCCTAATATCTAAATGAGATAAAAGAAATATCCACACACATAAGTGGGTGAGGATAAATACAATAAAGGTAAATAAAGTACATAGGTGATAATGAGCTAAGGTAAATACCTACTCTAACACCCCCCCTCAAGTGAAGCTAGGGGCCAAAATAGAAGTGACATGTCCACAGTATGAGTCCCAAAAACTAGGTCTGATGAGGTATTCATGTACAACAACTGGGAAAAAGGGACACTGCAAGGTACCCAAAACCACTAACAACAAAGTAAAGAGAGTGAAGACCCGCTCCAAGGCATCCCAAGAAGCTCGGCTCAAAAAACTCGTACAATGCTGAAGAAGTTTGGTGTGCACTGTGGTCTGAATCCACTACTCGATCACAAAACTCAAAAACAACTAACACTGGGCTCCACCATAATAGCTCCATACAAGGAGACTGTCAATGGAGTGATGTCAAAAGTGTAAAAAAATACCAAACATAATTTGATCAATTGCTGCAAATAGGTGTGCCATGATCCACGAACAATAACCAAAGCAATAAGGCAAGGACACAAAATCTAGAGTGTCACGATCCAAGAAAAAACCAAGGTAACAAGGCAAGGACACAAAACCTGAAGAAGCGGGATCAACACCACACCCTCCCATACCGCTGAATGGGGTGAGTGATGCTACAAATCTGTATGAGTTACCAAAAATCAACTACTCGAACACTGACAAAATAACACTGGACTTCACCATAATAGATCCCCCACAAGAGATACTGTCAACATGCCAAAAGTTTCAAAAATACAGATACAAAATCTCTCAACAAACAAGAGAGATACACTACACCTGCTAAAGAAAAATGCTCAAAACAAGAAGCATCACAATGCATAAGGTATAGAAAGTGGAGTAAGAGGCTGAATGGTAGAGGAGCCACGCCTGTAGAGTCCTCTCAACGAATGCCTATGTCGCTACCATGAGTGATCAGATATCCACCCCAAATCAACATGGATGGATGAAGAAGATGCCTGCATATGGCTTGGTGCAAAATGCACAATGGGTGCATGCAGAAGAACATTAGAATGTGTGTCAGGTTGATCATGTCTAACAACTGAAATCTCAAGTTTCTCAAGCCTGAGTGAAGATGTAGAACTCATGTGTTGCTCAGGATCCTCAGAAAGAGCCGAGCAAACAAAAAAAGGAGCTCTATCAATGTGTGATCCCAATGAAGTATCTGCTTGAAAACCAATGTCATGACGAGAATTCCACTTAACATGTGGAATAGAGGAAACAATACCCTGTGAAAGTCTGTCAATGACTCTGTTAGTGAGACCCATAGAACGGAGCATGCGAGAACTGAATGCAGTAGTATTCTTCTAAAAAAATTCATGCAGCTGAGCAGAAATATGATACACAACATGTGGTATTGTAATAGGCACAGATGTGGAAGAGCATGCAGTAATAAGCTTCATAGGTGTATGAGCATCAAGAGCAGCAACAGACTCAAATACTAACATATCAATGTCAGTGGGTTCAAGAGCAATAGCTGCAAGTGGACTAGCAGCATGGTTGTGGTTGTCCACAATATGATGATGATGTTGTAGGCTAGCAAGTTTATTTTGCAGGGATTGTATTATTGTATCCTTATCATGAATGAGTGATTGTAGAAGAGAATTTTACTTCTTGAGTGATCTATTTTCTTTCATAAATTTTACAATATCCTCTTGAATTCCACACACTTACGAGAAAAACATATCATTCTTAGAATCCATGATAGGTACAAACTACAACTCAAAAGTTTAGAATGTCGGGCTCAACCAAAATTGCGTCTATAATTGATTACAACACTCCTCCATATTTGGCACTATATAATTATAGTACAAGTCTCAAAATAAATATTTCCAATGGAATTAGCACGAAAAAACAAGCACTTTCACAAAAAATGGCACTCAAAACCGAGTTACGGATCAAAAGTTACAAGCTTTTTAATAGTTTGCTTTGTTATTTATTTTAGTTGCAGTTGCCACTGAAGTAAAATAATGTGCTTCTCTGCAAAAACATAAAAAAACCACAAAAAACGACTTTGGAGTGGAAGAGACTGGAATGACTACACAATGCAAATGGAGAAAGGATTCAATTGGCCATGAATGCTAGTAGTGTGAGGGTGTGTGGGAAAGAGAAAAGTGAATGGATAGGATTGGGGGTTGATTATGAGAAAAGTAAGGGAGATAGGGAAGGGGAAAAAAAGGAATGAAAGAGGTAGAAATAAGAGAGAGGGATGATAGGGGAAAAAGGAAATGATGAAAGACAAACAAGGTAAAAAAAGGAAAATGACAGAGTAGAGGGTGAAGGGATGAAATAGAGAGATGTGCCAAATGAAGGAAGAAACAAAGATAATAAAGAGGGATGCGTGAAAGTGAAAGAAATGATAGAACTGAGAAAAGAAAGAAACATGAAAGGATAAATAAGGAGAAAATGAGGTGGGAGTAGGGGGTGAAATGGATGAAAATGGAAAGAGGATGAAAGAAGAAGTAGAATGGAGAAAAAAAAGAAACTATGAGGGGTGAGGAAAGTGTGAAAAAGAGTAGAGAAAAGAAGAGAAACAGATACAGAATGAATGAAAAGATAGGGGTGGTAGAGAAAAGGAGAAGTGGTCAGAAGAAACGTGAAAATTAGGGGAGAGGAAAGGAAGATAGAGTGAATACAGGAAGAAGATTGAATGAATCATGTCATGGCGAGGAAGACCAAGGAAAAAAATATGGAGCAGACTGTATGGAGATACATGTGGAGGGTGGTATGATAAAAAAGACAGGACAATGCTGAAGAGCCAGGTTATCGATGGGGAAGTAAGGAGGAAAGGTGATGGGAAAAGGGGAAGAAGACGATACAGGGGAAGGGAAATAAGATGAGGGGTGGGAGAGAGAAGAGGATAACAAATAAAATTATATAGAAGGAAGAGAATACATAAAGGGGATAATAAGTGGAAAGGGAACAATATAAGGAATGTAAAGAGAAGAAAGAGGGGAGGAATGAAATCGATTGGAAAAGATGAGGAGATGCATGAAATGAGGATATTAGGACTACGATAAAATAGACAAAGGATGTATGATGAAGACAATAAAGATATTGAAGAGGGCGAAAGGAATATGGAGAGATGAGTAAGAAGTGACAAGAAAGGGTGGAATTGAGGGAAAATAATAGGAGAGAAAAGATAATGGGGGATAGAAGAGGCAACGCCAATGAGGGGACATTAGGGAAAGCCCCCTTACAATGAGTGGTGGGGAAGGGTGAGAGAAAAGTTGAAGAAAAGGGGAAAGGTAACAAGGATTAGAAAGGGTAATGCCAATAAAGGGACGTTAGGGAAATCTCCCTTACAATGAGTGGTGGGCTTAGAGGAGGGAAGGAATGAAGGGAAACTCTAGAAGGTCCAAGGGAGTGAATGAAGGCGTGCAGAATTATGATTGATGATTTTTAAGGAAAGCCCCCTTACAATTATTACGCGGGAATAGAAGATGATGATGAAAGAATGATAGAGGAATGTTAAAAATAATGGCAAACATATGTGTGGGTAGAAATGAGGGGGGATTTGAGAAGATGAAGTGGAAAGAGTAAAGAAAATGGGAGGGATGAGTTGGGACTAGGTGAAATCAAGGAGAGGATGCAAGTGATGAGGATGAATGAGGTGAGGATGACGAAACAAGACATGAAAAGAATGGGAAGAGATGGTATGAAGGATGATGGATCAAGAAGGGGAAAATGGGGGAAAAGAACATGATTGTAGGTGGAAGAGATTAAACGTATGTTATAAGAGGATATGTGGAGAAAGGATAATGGTAGGAGGAAAAATTGGGTAGTAGGAGAGACCAAGTGGAAGAAGTGATCAACAAAGTGAATGAAGAATGATGTGGAGAAGAAGTTCACGATGACGAGTTAAGCGTAGGGAGGACCTTGACATAACATTGGCATGTGACAAAAGTGGTTAAGTAAGATTGCTAAGCGAGTGAAACTGGAGATGACAAGTGGGTACGCAAGAAGTGGTGTTTGCGAGAATGGAAAAGGAGGTGAAAGGATGTGATAATGGGGAATGCCAAGAAAAATTGAAGGGTGAATGGTGTGTAGTGATGGGAAAAGGAGAGGAGACAAATCATCCTTAAGAGGGACTCTTAAGTGAGATCGTCATGCCGGGTGAGTGGTTAAGTAAGATTGCCAAGTAGAGGAGGGTGGTAGTGGTGGTAAAAAGATATGATGATGGGGAATGAAGAGGAAAGATGGATGGTGAGATTGTAGAGTGATGGGCAAGTGTAAGATGACATGTCATGCTTAAGAGAATCTCCTAAGTAAGATCATCATGCTACTGGAGAGGTTTCGTAAGATCACTTAACCGACAGGGATGATATGCAAGGAGAAAGACAAAATGATATTGGGGACAGGGGTGGAATGGTAGGTTGAAGAAGATAATCATAACGAGAAGCGAGAGAAATAAGATGGGGGAAATATGATGGGATGGGGGAAGGTCTTATGGTAGATTAATTTTTAGAGGAAGTCTTAAGTAAGATTGTCATGCGGCCGAAATGGTTAAGTAAGATCACCAAGCTGAAGAAGAAGAAGGATGAAGATAGAGTTGGTGGGAATAGGGTATGACAAAATGGACTGAAGGGGAACCCTCAAGTTAATTTTTCATACTATGAGAGCATGTAAGTAGGATGACCAGGCATAAGATAGATTTGGGGAAGTATGAGAAAAGAGTGAGTGAGGTATGCCTGATTGGAATAGGATACGAGATGAGGTGATAACAAGAAAGAAAGGAAACAAAGGAGTGTAACATGAATGGATGAAAGAATATATGTAGTGAAGAGCGGAGAGTGTGAGGGGAATCCTTAATTGGGATGCCCGCGTGGTGAGAGTAATGATGTGAGAATGAGAAGAAGAAAAGGTGGAATGGGAAGATGTGTGCAGTGGTGAGTGTTATTTGATGAGAGGGGAGGTGGTGAAGAAGATTTTTCAACGGGAAGATCTTATGAAGAGGGTAAACCTCCATTGAAGCTTCCATATAGAAGGGGTTATTAAGTAAGATTGTCAAGCGGGAAGCAGAAGGGTGAAAGTTTAGAATATAAATGGGTGAGAGGGGAAAGGAATGGTGAGAATGGTAATATGGGGATAAGTGGCGGAGGATTAAAAATGAGGAGCGAGAATGAATGGATCAAATGCATGGTGGGGGAGGAGGAGTTGTTGGATAGTGAATACTACTTGAGAAATATTGTTCAAGTAGGATTCACAAACTACAACAGTGATCAAGTAGGATTCCCAAACTGGTGAATGTATTAGTATGGGT
The DNA here is from genome assembly GCA_019776745.2 of Taxus chinensis. Classification (NCBI taxonomy): domain Eukaryota; kingdom Viridiplantae; phylum Streptophyta; class Pinopsida; order Cupressales; family Taxaceae; genus Taxus; species Taxus chinensis. The sequence continues at coordinate 43,327,662 of CM034150.1, forward strand.
GAACGAATGGGGTGCAAAGTAAGATGTTGATCATACATGAAGATACTCACGTGATGAAAATCATCTTAATTTTAATATAGCACATAACAAGATGCATCGTGATATAAAAGATCAGGATAACTAGATTATAATATGAGTGATAGCATAGACAGGGGCCATCAAAAGGTTTGATGCCCCAGTATGATATGCAAATGGAAGAGAGCATAGACAGAGGCCATCAAGAAAATATGATGCCCCAGTATGACATGCAATCAGATAACATAAGAATATTAGAGAGAACACCAGGATACATAAAATTAAGATGCCCCTTATAATATATCAAGATACAAGAAAGCAATTAATAATTTGTAACTAATAATGCAACACAAGAACCAATAAACATGTCCCTAATATGTTCCATAGTGAGGATTGATCGGATGTGCCCCCAAGCAGGGGTATGAGGACATAGTAAAGTATTGGGTCATTGTCCTCAAACAAGGAAACAATGAGAGCCGGATTTGCCCCAAGTGAGGATTCACGCGAGGAGAAGTGGTTTGAATTTGGTAGTGATAAGGTGATTGGATCATTCGTTGGGGATAATAGTTCAAATGATGAATTGTGTTGGTTATTTTAGAGTTTTTACGATTTTGAGGAGTTTACAATATTTTTATTTTTGTTTATGATATATATATATATATATATATATATATATATTTTCCAACGTTTTTTTTGGATGTTTGATGATTGTTTCTAAAAAAAAATTCATTTTTTTTACGATTTTCAAATGTTTTTAGATTTTTGATGATGCTTTCTTATGTTTTTGGATTTTTGACGAGTTTTTCTTAATGTTTCAGGTTTTTGACAATTTTTAAATATTTTTTGGATTTTTAGGCCCCCTGAGGGTATAAATGAAAACTTATTCTCTGAAGAGAAGGAAAAGTGATCTAAGAATTCTCCCAAGGGGGAATATTTAAATTTCTAACACTTTTGATGAATAGGGATTATGTATCCAAATAGGGGAAGCAAGGTTTCCCCCAATGTGTGTATGTAAATTGATGTTTGGGTGTGTAGTCGCTCCCTTAATAATCAAGTTAGACCTATAAAAAAAGTGTGGCATCACGAAATGAGGGGAAATTTTTGGAAACTTAACTGTGTGGGAAAGTTGTGTCATGTAGCAGGTGAAATAGATCTATAAGAATACCTAGATGTGCGGTGTGTACCGTAAACCATGTGTAATGGTCTAGTCCTATGTGATAGACTATGATACCTAGAGATATGCCGAGGGTGGTGCACAATAGATGGAACAACCCTAATAGCTATTAATCCAAGACAAGGAAGGACTAATAACATGTCATAATACTTGATTTTTGATGCTACAACAAATGGCATACAAATAGTGAGAGGCCCAACTAGTTGATAGGGAGGAGTTATATGCCCATAGGAGGTAGGCGGCTTATTGACTTGATCTTGGGATATCTGGAAAGCTCAATAGAACACAAAAGGGGAAGTAAACATAGTTCTTTAATGACTTGTTCTTTCCAGGATTGATCATGACATTGATCTAAGAGCTTGATTAGTTAATAGATGTGTAAATTTGAATACCTGTAAGATTTGAAAGAAGGCTCATTGGAAATACACATCATTAAAGGTCCATGACTGGTGGTAAAGCAATAATAGCTGCCAACAAGAAGTATAGCAGGAGCATTATGTAGAGTTATTGGATGGTGGATTACTTTCATCTTATTGATAAGCGTGATATTTAATTAGCAGTCTGGGTTCTTAGACTTGGCATGATCTAGTTATCATTCCTATTTATGGAAGCAGGGTCATCTTGAGATTGCATGTTTAAGATTGAAGCATTCGATCTGATAGAGTGTCCATTTTGTACATCAATGATAGTCATATATGCTTTTCATCAAAGTTATTTCCTTGAGTGATTTAAATAAATTGTAAATCTTTATTAGAGAACCGAGATCAAATGAGTATAACAGTAACAAAGGCAATTCCATTGGATCATGTAAGGAAACAATCAAGTGTAAGAAATAGTGACTATAAGAATCGACCATTATCTTGTATTCAAAGATCGTATACTGGGTTTTTTTGTTGTGCTGGGAAACAAACTAAGAAGGTTAGCCTATGAAGTATGCATGCTCATGTCTAAGAAACTAGGATCTAGAATTATTTTCTGGGTCATACAAGACCACATGAGATCTAATGACGGGTTTTTTTTTTCCCAGGCATTGGATGTTTCGAATTGGGTGCTAGGGTGTCTTTTTCGACAACAGACTGTTACTTCTCCATATTTTGGCAGGGGTCTAAACTTGTTTCCTTCCTTTCTCGAAAACTCTATCGACATCCACTTCATTGAATAGGGTTCATGTTGCACACACCCATTGAAATCCTGTAAAACAAACCCTAGTTACCTACATGCTATGGTCATATGAGGGCTTAAACATTGTGATTACTAATAAATAGGTGGATAACTCCAGCCCACTTTCAGTCGAACTGACCTGGTGAAGGCGAGATCACCCTAATGTGATTTTAGTGGAAACTAAAATCAAGCGCTACATCATACATATTTAGAATCTGTGTATGTTTTGGTCGATAACTCGTGTGTGTGTGTGCCGTGTGTGTGTAAAAGTGTGTGAGATTGAATTATGCTCTTTCCATTGAAGCTAGGTTACCCTTGTGCCAATCACACTATAGATAACAAACTGTCATATTGTAACATTCGCACCCATTATAGAGTGCCAATGTTTGGTGGACCCACATTAAATAACTACCAATGCCTGGTTAGTTAGTACCTCTAGGTTAGATGATCTCCTATGAGGATGAAATATTTATCTTCGTTCTGCATCTAGATCATGTTGAGTCATTAAGAATTATCAAAATTACCAGTGCATAGATATTATGAATGCCCAACAATAATCTTGGTGTGTGTAGTAGTTATGAGAAAATGACTAATCTTTAGAATGACCTAGTGTTCAGATAGAGTTAGTCATAATGATATTTCAGTACCAAGAGAGAAATAGCGATGAGCGGTTTGTGCTGGTTAGGGTGTTGATCGCAAGTAGACAGTCTTTTATTTCGTCTGAAAAAGTGTGCACTCTATTCTAATAAATATGGCATCACTTCTCTACAGGACAAATTTCATAAGGTGGATACATATGAGAGCCATGCAACTTGAAATTGAGATCACCTCTATTAAGCCTGATGATTTTTCAACAATTATAGACTATCATTACCAAGTTTAAGCATCTCTTTGACACAGTTGAATGTTAGTGGTTATGCTCATTTGACTTAGATCTAAGATCAAGAGTCATGTTCATCCTTGGTATTCTGCATCACAAGGATCTACACATGACCATTTCAGATCTTTGCTTCAACCTTTATCTCTAGCATGGATGCCTCAGGTGACACATTCAAAATGCATGGGAACTTAGTATATCTATTATGTGATTAGAATTAGACATAGGGAAGAATCTTAATTGGTTCACCTTGATAAATTTTGTACGTATCATTGTAAGGCATTAGTCTCCCATATAATCCTAAGGGCATAGGGAAATTGGTCAATATTTTAGTTTATTTATATCCATTACCTTCTCCAACACTCAAAATGCTCATTAATACCCATGTGTCTTCAACTGCATTGAAAGTCATTTTGTCATGTAATTGTAATGAAAAAGTCTATGCCGTTGTGCCTATTTTGTTATTTCTGGGGGTATGTAATCATTTAAAAAAACTAGGAGTTATAAGTGAATGCAAGTTTTGTGGCATCAAATGCTTATGTATAGGAAAAATCAAAAGTGGTTCTAGTCTCCACTCCAGTTCCTTCTAAATTATTTTCATGGAAAGGCACTTAATGTATGGTGGAAGACTTTAGTCACCACTTAAATACTTTTGTATTATAGATATTGGTGCTTCTCATCACATGACTTCTTCCAAGGTGTCTTTGTAAGTTGCTAAAATTAGGTTTGTGTTTCATAGTTCCAAAGTCTGAGATTCATAGATTCTGTCATTTCTCAAGTCTGTATTATTGTCATATATGTGTTATACAATTTCTTGATGGTGGCAATTTTTTATTCTATTGTTGTCAAAAGATGTTAAAAAAATTCACTCCATTAGCTGTCATTTGTCATCATTTTTGGTCATTTCTTAAGAGTAATAATGTCATTCTAGTCAAAATAAAAGTAAAAAATTTGACACCATTATGGAAGTCTAAAATTAAAAAAATTACCTCAAGGATGCATTTTTCGGTTGAAAATAACGTCCGAGTTATAATTGATCATAGTTCAAGACTATGTTGAATTTGGATGAACTAGCAACATGACACTAGAGGACTGAAGGCACATGCGATTAAAGGTTGATCAATGACCTATCTTTAGTCACCAATGATGGGGCATGACATATTTAGACTATGGTAACATTATAGATGGTGTGAAGGTATTTCGCACTCATGGTATGGTAGTTGTGTCTTCCTAGAGTTTTATTGTTTTTAGGGAGTTTTTCATGGTTGTGTATTAGTGGATACTAGAAACACAAGATCCTTGTCCTAAGGATTTGTTTAAAATGAGCTTCAATAATCCACTTGAGCTTGTGCATAGTGATCCTCTAATGGTTTATCGTACCCCATCTTTCAATTGAGCTAAGTATGCACTTACAATCATTGAATACGTTCATTGGGAATGGTGATTACTGTGGAATAATTTCCAAATAATAGTATGCAATAGTGATACGTTTTTTCACTTTTCAAAGTGTTCCTGGTTGTGTGAATAAGTGGAATTTCACATCTTGTGGGAGGATAACATAACACCAATGTTCGCATTTCCATTATGGGGGGAGTACTTCAGCACTGAGTTTTCTAAATTTCTTTGAGACTCGTGTGTCAGTAATCAACAACATGTTAGAGTAGGTATTTACCTCATAGCTCATGTTCACCTAGGTACATGGATTTACCTTTATTGTATTTATCATCACCCACTTATGAAGTGAAATGGGTATTTCTTTTAATTTATTTAGCATATCTAGAGAGATACCTCCTATCTAGTTGGTTAGGTATAGTTAATTATCCTTAATCTATGGTATTAGAATCACAGATCACATAAATGAACCTGAGAATTCTGACTCCATAGGAATCTATGGACTTGACAATAAGTTCTTTGATGACTCAGTTCTTTCCATGATCTTATGGCTTGATCTATGACCTTGGGCCTTGGTGCCTTAGATTGTTATTCCTTGCCTATGGATAAGCAAGAGTAAACCATTGATCATTGTAGGGTATTCATTGAGTTCCATAATAATATATGATATTGTTAGCTCATTTGTTTGCACATGATGGTATTTATCGTACACATGTTCAGTTCTGGTGAATTGCTTTCATCTTATCATGATTGTGGTCATCTTGATTAGCATTCCTGTGTTCTTGGCTTGGTACTCATCTTGAGTTATCGTTCCTTTGATGAGATTGATCAGGAGGCTACACGACTTGTCATTCAGGATCCAAAAGCTCAAACTGATGGTGGAGAGGGATGCTCATCAGTGGGCTCGTAATACAGCTGCTACGCCAATACCCTCCCGCACGATGGAGTCGGGTATACACCCAATCAGGCATCATCATGCACATATCTACAGAGTTCTGAAATTTTGTGACAACGGGAAATTTCCTGGGATGATCACACCATCTTTTTCATAAGGCTCATGGGATACCGGAGTGGGGTGATGTGATGCGCTTAACTGAGCTAGTCTTCTTTGATGAAGAATCATGCATGGGACTTGCCGTATCACTTCCAAAAGGTCGAAAGCTGTTTAGGCGTAAGATGGATCTCATCGTGTCAATCAGTTGCTACGTCAATACCCTCCCATTGACAAGTATAAGGCTCGTCTTGTTGCAAAGGGTTTTTCACAAGTCGAAGGTATTGATTACTCTAAGACTTTTGCACCCGTTGCCAAGATGGATTATGTACACCTTGTACTTGTTATTGCTGCATCACAGGGGTGGCCCGTATACCAGATGGATGTGAAGAGTGCCTTCTTACATAGAGATCTACAAGAGGAAATATATATGGAGCAGCTGGCTGGATTTGTTCAGGATTCTTCTCTTGTTTGTCGGCTCTGAAGGTCTCTCTATAGTCTCAAACAAGCCCCTTGGGCTTGGTATGAGAAGATGGATTCTTTTCTTCTATCTATTGGTTTTGTTCGTTGCCACTCCGATCATACAGTGTATCTCCAGCATGTCGGTGATGATATTGTGATACTTGTCTTATATGTTGATGATCTATTACTTACTACTAGCTCTTCTTCCCACATTCAGAGTATTCAGAGGGCTATTTCTACACAGTTTGACATGATAGATCTTGGGCTATTGTATTATTTCCTTGGTTTGCAAATTTCTCAGACAGATTCAGTGATTCATTTGAGTAAGCAAAAGTACACCCATGATCTTCTTAGGCACTTTGATATGGCTGATTGCAAGCCAAGTCCACCTCCTTTTCAGTCTGGAGTTACTCTTACATCCACATGTACCACACCACTTTGTGATCCTACGTTGTATAGGCAATTGGTTGTGAGTCTCATGTACTTGACCCATACTCGCCCTGATATTTCATTTGTAGTAGGGCTTGTATCTCGGTTTGCACATTCTCCTCATAGTAGTCACTGACAGGCTGTTAAAAGAATTTTGCGCTATTTGCATGGAACTTCCCACTTTGGCCTACACTACACTAGGGGCTCTACTCAGTTGGTTGGGTATACAAATTCAGATTGGGCAGGTTCTATTGATGACATGCGTTCTACTTCTGACTATCTTTTCTGTCTTGGTTCTTCTCCAGTTTCTTAGGCGTGCAAAAAGCAACAGGCTATTACACTTTCATCTTCAGAGGAAGAGTACAGGGAAGCAGTTATAGCGAGTCAGCAGATTCTTTGGCTTCGTCAGTTATTGACAAAGTTTGGATTCCCACAGGATTCACCGACTGTACTTTGGTGTGATAACCAAAGTGCAATTCACATTTCTCGCAACCCAGTTGAGCACCAGCGGACCAATCATATTGAGATACACATCCACTTCATTCGGAAACACATTTAGGATGGAGTTCTTTGCTTGGAGTACCTTCCGACTCAGCAGCAGGTTGTAGACATCTTTATGAAGCCTTTTGCATCACCTTGCTACCTTGATTTGCATGGAATGCTTGGGGTTTCAGAAGTTGTTCTTGGGGGTGTTCATGAGAACATGTTCCTTATTCTTTCTCTTTCCTTATAGCAGGATTTTTTCCTTCTTTTTGTTTGAGATTTCTTTATGGATATATTGTACATGAGTACCTCATCAGGCCTAGTTCTCGGGACTCATATTGTGGACATGCCACTTCTATTTTGGCCCCTAGCTTCACTTGAGAGGGGTGTTAGAGTAGGTATTTACCTTAGCTCATGTTCACCTAGGTACATTATTTACCTTTATTGTATTTATCCTCACCCACTTATGTGTGTGGATATTTATTTTTTTTATTTAGATATTAGCAGATATTATCTAGTTGTTAGGTATAGTTCTTTCCTTGATTTATGGTATTGACTAGTTCTTTCCTAGATCTATGGTATTGACTAGATCCTTGATGTCTAGTTCTCTCATAAATCTATGGACTTGACTAGTTTTTTAATGACTAGTTCTTTCCATGATTTATGGCTTGATCTACGACCTTGACTGGTTCTTAGATTGTTATTCCTTGCCTATATAAACAAGACACATTCTCATTGTATTTCATTGAGTTCTATAATAATATATGATATTGCTACTCATTTGTTTGCAAAGGTTTATGTAAAGTTATTATGACAAATTAATTTCATCTTATTGATCGTGATGTTTGATTAGCATCTGTGTTCTTGGCTTGGCATAATCTGGTTATCTTTCCTTTTAACTCCATTCTTCATAACGGTACTGAACTAGTTTCAAAAATGGATTTTACTTTACAAGTCACGTGCTAGACTTAGAAAATTATGTGGCTTGCTGATTGGTAATATATGAAGTGAAGGGATAGTTATCTCTTCACTTAGGCATCTAAATTACTTTTTTAGGGATTCTATAATTTGCAAGCACTGTAAGATTTTATATTTTTGAAATGAATCCCTATGCTTTGCCCCATGCTACTAGTGAGAAGCAAGGGCTCATCACCGAAGGAAAAACATAGGTGAGTGAGTTCCCTTTTTGTTTTTGTTTTATTTTTTATTTTTGATTTATTTTTAGATTTTTGAATGTTTTTGCAATATTTTTATGTTTTTATGAGAATGACCCTCTACGCTTTACCCCATGCCACTTGTAAGAGGTAAGAGTTTATCACTGAAAACAAAACATAGACGAGTAAGTGCACCTTCCTCCATTCTCAGTCTCACACTACCAGTAAGAAGTGTGGGCTCAACACCAAAGACTATGAAGGACGAAAGATGTGAAAATGAATTACTCATAAGTTATTGAATTGATGGATTTTTTTACGATAGTGCTTTGTATTTGGGAAGGAACATCTGCCCCCAATCTTAGCCCCACACGACTAGTAGGACGCGAGGGTTCAACACCAACGACTGAGATGTACAACCAAATGAACTGAGTAAAGAAGTTTAGAGCTTTGTTATGAAAGAGAGAATGTTTTTGAAGGGAATATATTACCATTAGTAAGCTTCTAGGTATGACCATAGATGAAAGTGACTGAAAATGACAGATATGATAAGAAGTATGACGTTTACAAACTTAATAGGATTTATATTAGCACTTGTCTCATGATGATAAATATGAAGATATGATTTTGATAATGAAAATGTCTGCCAATGGAAATGAATAAATTTATTCAGAGATAAGCAAGACAGAAGGAACCATGTACACATTGTTATTTCTCGGAATAAAGAGTGCTTTCAAGAATAGAATTTCTTTGAATGGAATGCATTCATGGGTTTGTCAAGGACTTGGCCTATGTCAATGGCCAATTTATAAGCTCCAAACCCAAAATTATATATTATTTCGTTGGGCTCAAATTTGTGTTGTTTGTCTCGTTCTTTGGGTGTGTTCTTTCGATTTTCTTTGAGAATGAAATCATTGACCTCAATTTTTCTAGGTTTGAATTTTTTATGTTAGCTATGCCGTAGCTAATTTTGATATACTTGAAGATGATCTAGGGCATTAAGTTGTTTCTCATCAAGAAGCTCGAGTTCATTAAGGCATGAGTGTCGATAATAATCTTTATTGATTACATCTTTGAAGGATATTATGAAGGATGGAAATTCAACCTTGACATGTAAAATAACTTCCCAACCGTAAATAAAGGAGAAGGGAGTGGCTCCAGTAGGTGTGTGATAAGATGTGCAGTAAGCCCAAAGAGTGGGATAGATTTGGTTAAGCCAATAGCTTCCATGTGTGTTGACAATGATGGTTTATGTTATTTGGTTTATTGCTTCTATTTTTCCATTAATTGATTGTTTTGAGGATAGATTCACGATTAAAGATGGAAAAGGTCGTGTAAAGATATTCCTGGGTATAAGTACCTCGTAGAATGTATGCGCGTAGAAGTCTTGAAATGTGAGAATAATTAGTGATGAGATTCCTACAAGATCAATCGTTGAAAGCATGATGGACACGACAGGTTGCATTGTCACAAGTGTCTAAACTCGATGTAGTTGTGTTTTGACAACAAGGCTAGAGATGTTAGGCATACGAGCCAATATTGGAATAATAGAATCAAACTTAATGGTACCTATTGATGGAACCTCTTATGTAGTGTCTATAGTAATATCAAGGTTTGAAAGGGAGTCTTGAAATGAGATCAAGGTCTCGTTAGATGTTAAAAGAATGTTGTCACCCAAAATAGGTTCAATATATGTTTGGGCTGAAAGAAAGTCTTGAAATAAGTTCAAGTGCTCAGTAGATGTTAGAAGAATGTTGTTGTCCAAAACAGGTTCAATGTATGTTTGGGTTGAAAGAGAGTCTTGAAATAAGTTCAAGTGCTCGGTAGATGTTGGAAGAATGTTGTTGTCCAAAACAGGTTGAATGTATGTTTGGGTTGAAAGAGAGTCTCGAAATAAGTTCAAGTGCTCAGTAGATGTTGGAAGAATGTTGTCCAAAATAGGTTCAATGTATGTTTGAACTAATGGAAAGAAATTTGAAGAAGATATGGATTGGTTTGGAATTAGAGTCTTGACTGTTGTCATCATGATCTCGTGGAATTTTAGTATATATAGGAGTTTCAAAAGTAGTCATCTCTTCATGGAAAGTTGTGTTATTGGATGTGTCGTTGGTTGCAAGAGCATTGTCATCAAATTATATAGAGATGATGTCGTCATCAATTAAGTCTTGGATGTAATTCTTAAATCACACACATTTATCTATGTGATGATAATCAATGTGATGAAATTCACAGTATGTGTTAGGTTTGTACCAACATGGCTTAGCTTCCCCTTCGGAAAAGGGTTTTGTAATTGGATATCTTATTAATTTAGCCTCTTTTAGTTGACAAAAAACACTAGAGAGACTTTCTCTAAGGGGGGTAAACTGGCGTTGGACTTTACATGAAGTGACGTCTTCATTAGGTTGTATGATCAGCTTTTTGGGTGATCGTTCACTGATTTGGGTAGCCATATGAGAGAGATGTGTTGTCAACTTATTAATTTGTTCTAATAGCTCATTGCGTGAGGTTTTTATTGAATTCATCATGTTTGAAAGAGAGGGAGAACGAAGAAAGGTGCGATGAAGAACTCAACCTATTGATTGTGATCTTTGTTTTGGCTCAATCGAGCTTTAACAAGTAAGGCTATGAGGAGCAAGCTTAAACAAGCTACTTGGGATAAATAAGCGATAACTTAAATAAGCTATAATGAATATAGTTTAGATTTGGCTTAAACAAGCTCTGGATTGTTGACGGGGAGATTAACCCAAAGAGGTTAATCGTGATATGGTTGTGATATAACTCAAAATGAGTTATGAAAGGATTTGTGTTGGCTGTGATTTGGATAAATGCGATGGTGGACAGAATAATGAGTGAACTCAAAAAAGTCACCCAATATTAGTTTAATATAGCTGGAAACAAGCTATGAAGGATGTTTTGACAATTGACGATATGGGGAGTGAATGATAGTCACTCAATATCAATTGGATATATTTGAAGACAAGCTATGGCAGATGTATTGTTAGCTGAAGCAAGCTAATGAAATTGGTGTGATGTTTTGGTCTGTGTTGTTGGATTGTTTGGATGTTTTCGCTTAGTATTGAATTGGTCAAGAACTAATTTTTGTGGAACATGACTATGATTTGAACTTTTACAATGAACACATTGATATCAACCAAGTTTTATGATAAAAATAATACTAAACTATTTTGTTGACAATCAATAAGTAGTCATGTGGATCAAATTGTTTTGGCTCAGGAGGTAAATTCTTCAGGAATGATCATTGTTTCATGCAATCATACAAGTATGCTATGAAATGATGGATGCAGGATCTTATTACTCCAAGAAGATACGTCCTCCGATATACTCTAGTCCTGATATACCTAATTCTATACGGGGACAAAATTGGTACGGGGAACCATTAGAGCATTGGAGGAGACTCACCAATTCTTACTTGCCTGTTTCAGAGTGAATCACCATGTTCAGAACATGTTTTGTGAAAAGGTGGAAGGTGATGGAGGGATGAATGTGTATGGTGTCCTTATGACTCCCCGAAGATTTACAAGGATGATGCCCAAGCTTCATTGTTACAACTATTTAGGCGTGACTCGCATGCGCCGCACGACAACATTACCTGTAAGTGAAGAGTAGGGGCTCATTGGTGTAGCTTTAGTGGTGATGAAATCCACCTCGTCTACGTGTAAAAACAAAATTATAAAGTGATTAAACATAGGGTTCTTTCCAACTTGAAATAAATCACTAGCAAAAAATAATTTGCATACTTGGGCGTACTAAAAAAAATTTAGTTTCAGCAGTTTTCTTTGAATGGTGGTACTTTTTGTGAATTTTTTTGTTTGTTTTTGTGTTTTTTTATTTTTTTAATATTCTAGCGATGTGGTCCTACAAAGAATAGATTAGTAGTTATCCTGCAGACGACGTGTTATAAAATTGATCGTGGTTGTTTTTTATTTTCCAGATCGCTCAAAGGCGCAGGAGAAGAGCATACACAACCAACGACCGAACAAATATTAATAATATGATGAAGTAAAATAATTATTGAAATGACAATTAGAAAAAAAAGCTAGAGGATCCTGCAATGTTAGAACAAGAAACTAAATAATTGCGACCGTTCATGATTTTCCAGATCACTCTAAGGCGCAGGAAAAGAGAATACACAGATACAATAGGAATAGATTTTTTTTGTGTTTTTAATTTTGTAAATGTTAATTATTATTGCAATTAATCATGATTGTGAAATAGTGATAATGATTATTTTCACAAAAAAGAAAAACGACGAAAGAAGATTGTGAAAATGTTACCAAGAAGTATTGTCATGGAAAATTGGAATGTAAGGCAAAAAAATTTTGTTTTATGGAGCTCGGGTGGCCTCACGTTTCTGATTTACAACATCACTTTTAAAGTGTGAGGAAAGAGTATACGCATGAAGTTGTTATGTTAAAAAAAAATTAAAATTAAAAAAAAAAAACACAATTTTTTTTGTTAAAAAGACAAGTGTTAGAAGAAATTAAAAAAATATTTTTCCATTGCATAGATCTTTTCAATACCTTTCCATTTAAAAAAATGAAGTCATTCCGAGTTTGGGAGCAAAAGTTATGACTTCCGGAAGATGGGCTACAATAGCACTTTGAATGAAAATTTTGAACGTGAGAAAAACGCCCCGGGAGCTATTTTTTTTTAATTTTCTGACTTCTGTACTTCACCTGAGAAGCTAAAATTTTGATAGCAAGGTTTAAAAAGAATAATGAATAGAAATAAAGATTTAGATCACAAAATGATTAACTAAAGTGAAAAAAAGAAAAATGATTAACTTCCTACAAAGCAATTATTTTAGCAAAAGTAAATAAATAAATGCATTTTCCGGATTGGTTGTCCCATGAGAATAAGATGATAAGCTAATGACTAGGTCATTTGTTTCTACATATTACGAGTGAATAGAAAAATCAGAACTAGGAACTATTGGAAATGTAACCTCTATGACGACCGTAGGAGTGAATATTTCCGTCGTGATCCACAAGAGTCTGGATCAGGTGATAGATATCTGTCTGCTAAACACCAAGTGTCGAGGAGATCAAAGACATGATGAGTGTCATAATTTCATTGTTGTTATAACTTGCAGATGCACCACAAGACACCGCACAACAAAAACACTACCCAAAGCGTGAAGGTTAACCAAAGAAGGCCATAAGGAACAAAAATGAAATAATAACAAATAATAATAAACAAAGAATAGATAAAACCAATAATTGAGAAATTAATGGTAACAAATCGAAAGTAACCGGGCATGCCAGAATGTAAGCTAAAAAAATTGCACTACTAACAAGGAAGTAAAATACCAATAATCATACCTCCTCTTTCGCGTTCCGTAGCAAACCTCAGAATGGGCTAAGAAACTTGGATTGAGCCTTGATTGTGTGATATGTAGGTACTTTTCTTTAAGACGGAGCAAGGCCTTCTTGCAACAACAATCTTCTTACTTTGCACTAGATGGTAAAAATGATTATGAGGCTATTTGAACATTAGGACGAGGCAAAAGGATGTTCTTTTCTCAAAGGATGCAAGAACTTAGATAGGGCATTCAAGCTTATTCTCTGTGTCATTAGAGGGGAGGCATAAGGTTGTATTTATAGCCTGGGGGAGTGATTAACTTAGAGTAATTTAAGTAATCATGCTTTGAAAATGTGGGCAAGATTAGGTGAGTGGGGACCATGAAAAATGGGTGAGGATTTGATTTTGGATTTTTAATTCATAAGTGGAGGATTTTAGGTGAGTGGGGACCACGAACAGTGGGTGAGGATTTGAATTTGAATTTTTAATTCAATAGTAGAAAAACATGGAGAATAATCACATGTGGTGAGGATTGGGTTATTTTTTGGATTTTGAAATGGATAATTAATCAAATAATATTTGATTAATTCGAAGTGTATTTTTATGGGAAATGAGGAAGGGGAATTAATTGGTTTAGGACAGATATGAAATTAGGGTGTCTACAATAAGGTTTCCATAGCTATCGACATGTGCAAGTATGGCGGTTTGAAATAGATCTGAGGTCGGTTATTGGTCATGGATATGCCTATAATTACATTCAAGGTGCAGCTAGAGAACCAAATGCTCAAAACTAGACCTTCGCAGAACCAGTCGACCAACCTGCTGTCGAACGAGGATCTCATTTTTGTAGCAGCGGAACCCTTTGAGGAGCATCTGGTTCTCAGCGTGAAGGATCGCACTGCACTGAACAAGGAATAGATTATGGGTAAGTGCATCATACCCTTGTTGGTTGTTCCTAGGCGTTTAGACTACAAGACTGTGCTTTCCAAATGGTATAATCTTGAAAGACAGATGCAAGTATGGCAGTTTGAAAAAGATCTAAGGTCAGTCAATGGTCATGGCAATGCCTATAATTACCACGTATGTAGCTATTTCTCACCGTCAAGATCATCGACGATGCAGAATTTCTGATCCGTAAGATGTCTGACTCTTTTCATAGCCCTCCGGGATTTCTAACATAGAACACGCCTTTTGGTGTAATTATGGTAAACTAATTTCCACCTATCTAGACTAACCTTATTGTTATGTCATATTTTGGTATTTTGGTATACTACTATGTTTGATCATGGCCAGCGGTCCCCCAAATCATAAATTCATATGACAAACTCGATTCCCACGTGTTTCACAAATAATGTACCCACGTGTACAAAAATAATTCCATCGATGAGTCTTAGGTGGAAATATGATGCAAAATTTTTATTTGTGGATCGACGGTCTCCAGAGGTCCATACATCAACATCCACCCTCCATGAATCATGACCGTTTATTCTATGACGATTGCCAGATAGGGGAACCCCTAATCTAACAAGTCAATGCCTTTCAACGTAATTAGTTAGAGGCCCACCTCCATTACAACATCATGACATAGATGTTGCTCCATGCAGTGTTTGTATCTCACATTCAATTATCTAAAAAGAGAGTCTCGATGCAACAATGATAATGATAATGATAGGGTTCATTCAACATAAAATTCTTCCACCACTTCTCCTCTAGTAATGACAAGTACAATATCATCCCATAAGCTTAAAACCCTATTCACATTATATTCTTGAGCCTGCCTATAAACACCCTAGAAGTACAATGCCCAACAATAATATTTGGTTCATTATTCACCCGTGCCCCACTTCTATAATTAATTAAATTAATTCTATCAAATTTTTTATATACTATACACCCCTTTAAATACTTTAATTAGCTATTTAAATAAATAAAAATAAATTATCTACTCACCTTCCACTCATCTCCACTTCACTATCCAACTCACTCAAGTTGAAGTTCTCACTCCACTCAAATTTTAGAATTCTACACGCATGGAAGAAAATATTCATGTACAACCAACAAAATCAAGAAATAAAGCCTCTTGATTTCTCATTCAAAGATCAAATTACATAGAAAAAAACAACCATACCAAATAAGGAAATTAAAATCAATAGTTTGCAACTCAATCAATTATACCTTCCTCAATCTATGGTTTCTTGCACATCTATAAATAAGAAGCTCAATTCCTCTCAAATCATCAGTGGAAGCTTGGAAAATTTGAACTGTTATATTGCCAAAATATCATTAAAAATCACTTTTACACAACCTTATGATGTCCAATTGATCACTCACTAATTCAATCAATTAATCCAACATCAAACAATCATCATTTGCTCGTAGCTTAGCTCTCTTCCATTTAGAGTATTTTTTGAGCAACCACATATCAAAGAATTCAAATCCTTCATCAGGATCTAACAAGGGTGTCCATCGACCCACTCTTTAGCTGGTCCAATTTGAGGTTACAAGGAGCTTGCTTGGAAAAGGTTTTATTTTATTTTATTGTCTATACTTTCTCATTTCTACAGTTTCTCTTGTATAAATTCTGGCATGCCCAGTGGAACAAAAAAAAAATCAATCATTTTTTAAAAAATAACATCATTCTCGAGTTCTTCGTAGTGTTTAAAGGTCACTGGCCAATTTTTAGCTCATTTTGTGAGTTGAGATGAGAGTAGTTTGAATAAATCAGAGGTTTTTGGTCATATTCTAACATTTTTCTTATAAGTACAAGTGATATGAATTTTCATATCCTCATGTGTACCAATGTAGCTCATGATATGTGATATCGTACTTTAATTTTCTAAGATTTTTTCATAGGTCTGTGCTACCATTAAAGCCCATGTGATTCCCTCACACAACCCATGCTACCGTCAAATCTCCTACATTTTTGTCACACATACTACATTTTTTGTTGTCTTTTGTGTGCTAGCGTTCTTTTGTTATTTTCATTCTTGCAGGTTTGTGTTTCCATCCCACTACATGTGTTTCTATTTTATAGGGTGTACTTGAGTTGTAGTATATGTGTTTCCATAACCTGCACCTCTGTCAAACCCTCTACATTTATGTTAACTTGTTTACGCTAGTGTTAGGTATAGGCGCATTCGCGTTAAAATACATGTGTGTTTTTGCAGCTAAGAAGTGTGTTTCCATTTTGATTGTATGAGTTAGCATTCTATGTAAATTTATGTTTTTTTTCAAATTTCCATAATGTTTCTCCTTACTTCCTTGTTGTTTTCTGTAAGTTTATAGCATTGTGTTGGCAAGAAAATTTGTCAGTTAGACAAATTGGTGGATTTCCACCAATGCTCTGTGACGAGGTTCTTATGCTTGAATTGGGCAACTCCATTTATTATGTGTGAATGAAAAATTAAAAAAAAAATTGGCCTAGAGGTCAGGGATCCAACATGAACACTCCAATGAACCTCTGACAAATGCTTGCAATTTCTTGCAAGGGAGTAATTTGCTAAATAGGTGGGAAAGGGGATTGGGAAATTAAGAGGGGGGATTAGTATCATAGGTAAATAATTCAGATGCTTGCAAATACTAATAAGAGTATCTCAACACACATATTTAGAAATAATAACAACCTTGTTGCTAACACTAAGACAAGATGAAATTATGAACACAAAGTCTCATTAATTCCCTCATCAAGAAAAACAAGAAACTCCTTTCTTATTTATCGCCATTCTCACAAAGTTGTACAAAGAGAGGAATGGAAGAACATATGATAGAAGAAAATTAGCTATCTCTTTTGCTTATCACAAGTAGTTCTATACTCTTGGACACATAAAATTGAAAACCCTTAAGAATCAGGAAGTCATTACAATTTATAGGCTTTAGAAATACACTTCACCTACCCCCCCATATGAATTTTCATTTGTCCCTTACAACGTGTGACTCTCTGTATTCCTAGGAATAAAATTAAGTCCCCTTTTATTAATTAAGGGTGACTTATTACAATGTTCATTATAGTCACTTTTAAATGAATAAGACAAAATAGGGAAAAATATAAAATGAAAAGTGCAACCCTCAACGAAGAAATAGAATGTGGAGGGGAGAGAGAGAGATAACTAGTCCAATGGAGATGATGCCCTTTCCAATTTTGCTTCGTTGTCTGATTGATCCTTGCCAAGCTCAAATAGAGATATCTCTACTCCCTTAAAATCTTTGTTATACTGGGTTTCCACAGTTACAACTTTCTTGGATTGAGGAATGTGGACACAACTTAGGGACTCAAGCCAACCATCCAAGATGTTATTGATGTTATTTCTTTTAGTAAACCAAGATTTACGCCTCATTACAATGCTTGAAATTGTGGCTTTGATCTCAACGAGAGACTCCAGTGTATCCTCATTGAAAGAAAAGGGGTCCACGAATTATTTCTTGACATACTCTTCGAATGGATTTAACAATTCATCCGTTGAGGTGTTTTCCTTAATGACAGACACTCCAAGTTTATGTATTCTGGTGTTGATATCATCCTACATCTTGGAGGCACATTCCTCATTGGAATCCAACTCATATATAACATTGTTCAACATTTCATACCGAGAGACAAGAGTCCTCTCCCATACATGTGACAAGTTCTCAGATGGAGAATCGAACACTTTCTTGCTTTCCAACACCTGAGAATGAACATTTCCCATTTCCATTACCAATGGATGGACTTGATCCCAATTTTCTTTTTTTGTCCATTTCTTCCCTCGTCATCCAAATTTTTTTGGGCAGTCATGCACATGTACCTGTACAGTGAGATCATCTTTGGAATCAATACTTTCCTTTTCTCTATGATCTTGTTCACCCATTTGTCACTGACTCGTCCCTGTATGGTGTAACCCCGTGCCTTCTGAATAGACTCTGGGTCAAAGCTACTGATGGAAATAACTTCTTCAATTGAGAGAGATGAAGGAACATTTGGGTCCATGAATTTTTTCACCTATGAGGTGAGTGTTCACACATTGTCTTCCAACCGATCAATCTTATTTTTGTACTCCTAATTCCTCACGAGGAGGCGAGTGGAAGACTCCTAGAATAGATGTGCATCTCCTTCATGAGTGGATGGACCTAGGGAAATGGTGTTCGTCTCATAGTCAGCCAGGGTCATTTTTTTAATGATGTTGATTACCCTTTGCCTAACTACTTCCACATACCGATTTCCCGAGGAACCACTGAAAAAATGAGAAGTTTCTTGAGTGAAATTTTTCTTCTTCCCTTTGACCAATGATGATATGGTTTAGAAATCAGGAACTGTCACATGTTGGATTATGCGGGCCTCCTTTGTGATCATTTCTTTCATCCATGAGAACATTTCATTTGTTTCAGGCTCAACAACCGGAATGAGTGTTGTTTCCTGCTCAAGGTGAGAAGGTACATCGCATGTACGAGGAGGAGGGGTAGTGAAAGGGGGAAAAATTTGAGGCTATTAAGGAACTGAATGGTGGACTAGTTCACTCTCCCTAAGATCCATTTCTAACACAGGTTCATTTGTTATTCTGACATTCTTTTACAACTTCTTGTAGTAGGGGGCTTCTGATTCCACTGCCTTTCACTTTGTACTCTTTCCAGAATGAACTAATCCTAAAGAAATATCCATGACCTTCAGAGAAGAGTGGTGAGATGTCATCCTTTGAAGAGTGGGGAAATTCCTTGATGTAATGCAGGCATCCTTCTTCTTTCTGAACCACTCCTTTTATCTCTTGATGATAACCTCGGTGTACTTACATATATCTCCCAATTCGAAGACACTCTATGTCACCTACGGGATGAGAAAAACCTTTAGTACTTGATATTCAGATCATACATATAACTGAATTCCTTTCTCATCATCTTAAAATTTTCCTTTCATTCATATGGAAGTCAAAGTCATTATGTTCACCCAATAATATTTGATCTTGGAACATGATATGACAGGAAGGTGAAAATGTCACTTCAGATGTCACCCTTGAGGTATATGAATATAAACTCAGTGGGGCAAAGGAAGCTTCCATGTGTGTAGCATCACAAACAATTTTGCAAGATAATATTCTAAGAGAGATGGGAAAAGGGACATTCTTCATTTTCTGATTCTTGATCTTACTGTGAACATGGGAAATTTCTTTGCATAGCTCGAACAACACGATCTTGTCATTGTGATACCGTGGTAACCTTCGTGGAGCAAGATCAAAAATAGATACTCAGATGTAGGAGAAAGTGGAAAACTGAATGAAATATGACCCGTACCTTTTGATCAAAGAAGCCAATTTTAGTGACAACCTTGAGTGAGGATTTCCTTCCAGTGTTCTAATGGAAAACATCATGAAACACATCATTCACCCTCATGAAATGATGGTTTCTATCCTTTCAAGATTAACTATGGGTTCCTTTCAAATGTTAGAGCCTTCTAGGAAGATGTTATATGCAAGTGCCAACCCTTTGAATGTTCTCAATCTCACCAGAGCGTACACCACGTATGAAGTCATTGAAAAATTCTTGGAGACTGATATCTGGAGCAAATGATGATGCAAGTTGTCACTGATTGTTTGCCTCTAATCAATTCTCTACTTTCCTTCGATGATATTGAGCATGAATAAGGCCATCCAATCTTGATATTATTTCATGGTTTTTTATCCCATCACCCGAATGAGAAGGATAATCACATATGAGTATCCTTCATGAAATTCACTCAGTGAGAAAGAATTTAGCACATGGGAAGGATTTCTTACGTGCTTCAACCATGAACCCAGTGGGAGGCCCTGAAGGTAGGAGTCTATTTTGGACCCTCCACTTGCTGCAACATCTTTTTATATGACAACCATATTTTTCCAAGTTGGGATTTGCATTGAGTGAGAGATGGAATTGGGAGTGAGAACTACCATAATTGAGTTATCATCTACTCATATGGTTCAGGTGTCTGGCTCATAGTGATGGGAGCATTCCAACACCAATTATACACTCTGCACTGACACTGGATGTCCACTTTCCACATACAACCCACTCGTGAAAACATTATCCTCGACTGGCTCTCTGGATCCACCAAATATCTGATCCTTTAGGTCTTCTAGATCCATGTGGGTGACATCACTATCCCCCACACCTGAGTATTCAGATGAGAGAGCCGAGACGAGATCAAGACCTGTAAATTTGAATTTCATGGTTGAAAATGACACCCCTTGTTTACTTGGAATGAGGATTTACTATTTTTAGTAAATTACCTTTTTCACATTTTTCACCTTCGACCACCTTCTTTGTTGCCTTAATTATTCCCTGTGACCACTGCCTTGAAGAAATATTCCCTATGTAATATTTTACTATTTTAAGTTAGTGCTCATATAGAGAATTGCTATTCTTGGAAAGTGTCCTTCCACACCTTAGATTTTGATGAAACCACCTCCACTATGATAGGTTTGTTCTCTTGATCTCATGTGTACAATATTTTTGCTTAATCTGTTCACTAGAATGAAGGGAAATAAAAAATTACAAAACTAGGACATGAAGTCTGGGTTGTTTCATTGTAAAAAAATATAGAACATTCTTTAAAGTGCTATCACTTGTGTTTTGAAGGTGCTTGGAAATGATGAAGAATGCAAAAAACCCCACCTCAATCTGTACACAAATTTACAAGATATGAGAATTTCACCTTCGCGGGTTACGAAGTCATTCTAGCAAAAAATGCACTTGGAGATTTTGAAAATTTGAAATTTTTATGAAGAATTCTTCTTCTGCGATCATGGAAACATGGAGGGATAAATGGAAGGGATTCAATGGGGGTGAAGGATTTTGGGAAAAATTTGTTAGAGTTCCAGGTAGATTTGGAGCAAAATGGGGGGAAGATGAAAAAATGGCTATCTCCTTGGTTTTAATGCCTTTAATGGGGGGGAAATTTTTATGTCCCCCTTGTCCTCTTAGAAAGGGGTGAAGGGGACACAAAATTGCACCATATCCCCAAGAGGACAAGTGGTGAGCATGCACAGGTGGAGGAGAAAGAGGAAAGGGCTTATTTTCAGCACCCGAGAGCCAAAATTGGTCATGTGAGGAATCAGATAGGAGAAAGGTGGGGGAGAATTTTTCTGTCTCCCTTATCCCCTTGGAAAGTGAAAAAGGGGACACAAAAATGTGCCTCAGCCTCATGGTGACAAGTGGCGGTCATGCATGGCATGGAGCAAGGGCTAGAAAATTACCAAAATGTGTTTACCGGAGCATCCCAGGGTCATGTGGTGGGTCTATGAGGTCTAAGGTGGGGGGTGAATTTTAATGCCCCCATTTTCCCCTTGAAAAGAGATGAAGGGGACAAAAAATTGTGCCTCAACCTCATGCTGCCACATGACACTTAAATTTGACTAAGGACAAAGCTTGTATCTTGGGAAGGAGCTTGAAAATGATGTTGTCAGAGTTCCTAGATGAATTTTTGGGATCTTATTTACATGAATTTGACTAAAAAGGGAATTTTAGAAGAATTGGATTGGTCCAAAGGTCTTATTCAACTTGAAACCTCCTCTAAAATGTAATTTTTTATTGGAATCGCTAGTTGTGCCTGCGAAGAATGAGTTGTGGAAAGAAATACATGGGTATTGTGAAAAATATGAAAATACCACCATGTAAGGAATTTAATAAAATTTCCATTGATATATTTTTTAATCTCTAACTCATTCTAGAGCTCCCAGAATCATCTTCCAAAGCTCAGGTGCTTTTTTACAGTGTAAGCTCATTTGACCTCAAAATCCTGCTTTTTCTTAACTTTCTCTTGAATCTCCAAATCTTTCCTAAATATTCCTAAATCACTTTCACAATGATCTTGTCTCATTAATACCATTCCTTGATGAATTTAGGACTTCAAATATGCTCCTAAGAATATGCACTAGCCTTAGAAAGGCTAAAAATAGCCATTCCTAAGCTTGCTGAAAGATATGCCTTGAAAGACACTGTCTCAGAAGAATCTTGTGAGCTTTTTTTCATATTGTAACACTTGGTCAAGGTAAGGAAAACACATAAAGGCACTAGAAGGATGGGGATAGGCCTAACACATGGAATGAGCTGATCTAGAAGGGTGTCTGGGAAGGTCTACAATGAAAAATTTCAACACTAGGGTAGAGTTGTCATGTTTTCAAGTTGAATTTTCCCTTGAAAAAACACAGGAAAATAGTTAGCTCTCACTTGGGGACTCATCCTGGATCGAAAAAAGTGAGGATAGGATGAGAATGAACTCCAAAATATCAGTTTACAATTCATACCAGTGCCTTATGCATAAGGCTTCATAAATTCATAATAAGAAACAGATAGATTGAAAGGAGTACACACACAAACAAAAAAAAGGGAAACACATAACACACGAAAGGGAAAAACAAACAATAGGGGAAAGGGAAACACACACCTAAATCACATATGGTACAATTGCGGGGACAACCCACTGTCATTACTTATAAAATTTCAAGTATTTCCACTGCGAGGCAACTCCAACTATAAACCATCTAGATACAATAGATATAAAGCATTCTCTCCACAACTTTCTCAAATCTAGAATGGACCGAGCCATAAAGAGTTTAAAGTCCCATGACTTCCTTTAAGTTCTATTTGCTTGTCCTAGAGTAATACAAGGTCTCAAAATTTGAAATATTTTTCTTTGGATTTCTTTTCAAACAACTTCTTAACCCTCAGATGATGTTCTTTTATACAGTCCACCACCTTAAACCAATCTTCTTTGAGCTTCTCAAGGAACAAAATTATTTTATCAACAAAATCATGATATTGACCATATTCCATTACCTGGAGAAACCAGAGTGTTGACATCTCAATGGTGACTAAAATCTTTTCCTAAATCCCATAGAGCAATTGGAATAGTTACATGTTGATTGCTTTCTTACGGGTTATTCTATCCTCCCAAAATGCATCGTAGAGCTTCTTGTGCCAATTATTTTGGTTTTGATCTACCAACTTGTAGACTATGGTCACAATATTTTTTTCACTTGATTCGGCCTGACCATTCCATTGTGGGTAATAGTCTGATGTATGTGACAAAGAGATTCCATAGTTGTAGCAAAATTCAGTCATCTCCATGGAATAAAAGTATGTGGTGTTGTCAACCAAAATATTTTGGGGGATTCTGAAATGAACAATAATGTTCTCCTTGATAAAATTTCACATCGTTTCAGTATTTTCCTCCTTGGTTGGGATTTCCTCTACCCATTTTGTGAAATAGTTAGTTGTTGTGAGCACATGGGTATGTCCTGCACTTGAGTGAGTGTTTATAACTCTGATGAAATTAAGGTCCCATTGTTAAAAGGGTTCTTCGATCACCACCAAACTTAGGGGAAGTTCAGTGAGCGGTGGTCTCCCAAAAAATTGTTGGCATGCTTCACACTTAGAGACCCATTCTTGGGTATCTGCGAACAAGGTAGGCTAATAGTACCTACCACAGAGAATTTTGTGAGTAGTGACCATTACAAAAAAGTATCTGCCGCATGCCTGACCATGGTATGCTTTTAACAACTCTTTTTTTTATTTGTCTTCGCACCATAGGAAGCATCCATTAAATCCCCTCTTATATAGCACATGATTCCACATGACATACTTAGTTGAATTAAGCTTGAGGGTTATTATTTTTTTGTGATCAAGTTGAGGGGCATTCACCGTAAGTTAGAAAATAGGAAATGCCCACATACCACTCACTTGTTGTGTTTATTAAAAGGATTCGAGGCAGGTCCTTACCTATACATTCACAACACAAGAATTTTCTTGTATACTTTTTGGTCAATAGTGCTTCATCTTCTGCAATCAATCGACACAACCCATTTCCTCTAACCAAATTTGAACGTTTGATCTCCAAGTCATATTCTTGGATTCTCACCACCCTATTTCCCCTTTTATTTCCTAGATCATGTTGGGTAAGAATTGAATTGATGACATAGCCTAGAACCATCACCACAATGTGGGAATTGAGAATGTAGAACTTGAAATTCTTTACCACTTTGACTACGACATAAAAATTCTTCTCCAGTCTATTGTACCTCCACTTTTGGTTCTTTAGAGGAGAGCTCATGAAAGTGATGGGGGCTTCATTAGTATGAGATGACTGATCAATATAGTGGAAAAAAACAAAGAGTTTGGATTCTTTTGTTTTCCATGGGATGAGAGATGTAAGGGACGTCATGGTGTCTATGAAGTGATTAGATGAATGAGGGACATATTGGATGGCGTACTGGTCGAAGGATTTAAGAAGAAAGTTGAATATGTCCTAGTATTTTTAAAGGAATTCATTTGTACATTAATAGATTCCCTTAATTTTTTTGATGATGATATGAGAATCACCATAGGAGTTAAATATTTGAACATCAAGCATGATAGTAGTTTGAATACCTAATATGAGGGTCTCATACTCAGACATTTTATTAGTGTGCTCAAAGTTAAGCTTATAAGCCACGAGGATAGGATATTCCCAAAGAGGATTGATGACAATGCCAACACCTCCCCCTTTCCGACACTTAGATCCATCAAAGAACAACACCATTTTAAGAGGAGAATAATCATGATCAATGGTGTGGATAAGTTCATCTAGAAATTGTTTGTGAGGAAGCTGATTGTTAAGAAGAAGGGATTTAATGAGTTAATCATCGATAACTTAGCCTTTGGTATATTTATGAGAGATGAAATCTAGGTCAAACTCAATTTTGATTATGATCCATCGAGTGATGTGATCATTGTGATCTAAGGATTAGAATGCATGCTTTTGAGAGGATTGAAGTTAGCGATGACATAGGTTTATGATTGAAAAGATAGTGGTGTAGCTTATAAGTGGTGAAGAAAAGAGCGCAACATAACTTTTCAGTTTCAGTGTAGTGGGTTTCATAATCTTGGAGAGTGTGGCTGATGTATTATACAACTTTATCCCTTCCCTACTCATCACAGTGTGCCAACATGGCACCCAAAGCATGATAAATGGTAGAGATGTAAAGATAGAAAGGATCCCCCTCGCGTGGAGGCGTGAGCACTAGTGGAGATATGAGATAATTCTTAATATCGTTGAAGGATTTTTGGAAATTGGCATCCCACTTGAAATGGATGTCTTTGCAAAGGAGATGATGAAAAAGTTGGAAGTGGTTAGAAAGCTATGAGATGAAGTGGTGAAATGATTGATGTCATCCTTAAAGACTATGAATCTGATTAATATTAGAATGAAGCAAAATTTCAAGGATGGATTTGATTTTATCGGGGTCAAATTCAATACCCTTGATAGAAACAATGAAGCTGAGGAGTTTTCTAGTTAAAACTCTAAAAACAAACTTAGCAGGATTAAGACGAAGGAAGAAATGGATAAGTCATGTGTAGGGGACTTCAAGGACGGAAATATGATCCTGTTGACGTTTAGATTTTCCCAAGAGGTCATCAACATAGTCCTCTATGGTTTTTTGGATAAGGTCATGGAAGATGTAGGTCATGACATGTTGATAAGTGGCCCCTACATTTTTTAAACTAAAGGGCATAACGTGATAGAAAAAGGTACCCCAAGGGGTGATGAAAGAGGTCTTATGTTGCTCTTTTGGCGCGATGAGAATTTTATTGTAACTAGAAAAACCATCCATAAGAGAAAACATCTTGTGGCATGTAGTGAGGTCTAAAAGCTAATCAATGTTGGGATGGGGAAAGTCATCCTTAGGGCAAGTGAGATTTAAATATCATAAGTCGATATAGATGTGGAGATTTCCAGAGGCTTTGACAATGGGTACGATGTTGGAAACCCATTACAGATATTCAATAGGCTAGATGAAATTGGTAGAGAGAATGTGTTATAATTGCTCTTTGACAACAAGGGAAACATGAGGATGCATGCGGTATAGCTTTTGCTTAAGCGACTTAGCGTCAAGGATGGTGAAAATGTTATGGAAGATGATGTTGGTATCAAGGTGTGACATTTTGGCATACGACCATGTGAAGGCTTGGCTGTGTTTAGAAAGGAGGTAAAGGATTTCAGCTCTTATGGATCAATGGATTGACCAACTTTGAGGATGTAGGGCTCTTGTGGAGTCCCTATATTGATGTCGATAGTGGATTCGTTGAGGAGGGTGGATGTGTCAGGAGGTAAGAATTTATGAATGTGAGAATATTTTGATCCCATGTAGGAAAGGATGGAGTCTCCATCACCACATTGAAGGATGTTGATGGTAGGGGAGTATTCCTCTACCATGTATGGAAATAAAAGAGAGAGGGACCTAGTTTCACCTTCATCTTGATAAGCGACCGGTCCCAAAGTGATGGTGGAGATTAAAAAAAATCTTAAAGAAAGGATAACTAGTGTCAACCGTAATCCATGCCTCTACTTGTTTTATAAAAGGATGGGTGACGGATCGATGTGTATGGGAGATGCAGATGAAGAAGTAAATGTGAGATAGTTGATGAGTTGTTCTTTGAAACCAAGTTTGAATTTCTTATGAGGTTTGCGAGATTGGTCAACGATAAGATCGTGCATGCCTTGTTCATAATGCCTAAGACTGAAACCCTTCCATGTGTAGCAATGAAGGTAGGTATAGGTGAAGTCTTTGTTATAGAGGAAATAAAATCCATTAATGTATGGCTTGGTGTGAGGTTGACTATCGATGTAAGAAGAAAGGTGATCAATGCCACCATATATGAGATTATTTTTGAGATGGGATGGACCAAAGGAAATGATACCCCAACATTTGGTTTATACATAGGGGATTTTTTGGGTCTAACGAGTCGATTGGGTGTAGGAAGAGAATTAAGGGTGAGGAGTTACTACTCCCCCAGTGAAAGATGCTACATCATAGTGTCGAGAGACTCATCATTAGGCAATTTGGATGTAGGTACAAATGAACTAGTAGATGGTTCAGAAAATGAACCTGGTTTAGGGATGAGCACATCATTTTACTGATAGGTCATGTGACATACCTTGAATGAAGGAAGGTTAGTAGGGAGTGTATGGATTTTCCCCTCATGTTTATATTTGATACAACAATGGAGAGTAAGTAGGACACAATGCATGGTGCAGATCTAATGACGTCCAAGTAAGAATTTATATTGGAGCTCCCTCTCAACAAAGTAGAAGATGATATCACGGAGGAGGTTTTCATCGATCACATGGGGAGGATAATGTTCCTAAAAATCATGGGGAAACATCATGATCAAGAAACACAAATAAAATCTATCACATGAAAAGTGATTGAGAAATAATGGATTTGGGAAGTTTAAGTTGATTAAAAGTGTGGGATGAGATGATATTGATACTGGTACCATTTTCAATCATAAACCAAAAGATGAAGGTGCCATTGATTTGGATAGTGATTAAAAGGGGATGGTCGTGATCTTTAGGTAGGATATCAGGAATTTAGTTTCTCATCAAAATGAGATGACAGCGGAAGCATAAACAGTGATTCACACAAGATGCACTTAAAAGGTTAAGTCTCCTGGTGGTAACTAGAGATGAGTTCCCAAGGATTCAATAAGAGCTTGTTGGTGATTAAGGGAGCATTGGATGAGCTCATAGAGAGACATCTTAATATGATTATGATGGAGATACTTTACAATACTTTATTCAATGACAACATGATTTTGAGTGAGTGGAGCAGCTAGGATAAATAGCTTGGCCTTATATGAAGATGAAGATAGAATAGGTTGATTAGAAAGAATGATGATGAAAACCTTGGATTTGGATTAGGTAGATGGTTGAGGATTGTGAGGATGAGAGTGGATGTCAATAAAAATAACATTGATGAAGAGAGAAGGACCTTATTTGGAAGGAGTATTATTTAGAGGAGGGATTACGACAAAGGATTTGGATGAAGAAGGAGATTTAAAGGTCTTCGAAGGTATAGATTTGATCAAAAGATTGTGTTTTGATGTGGATGAACTAGTAGATGGGAGAGGGTGATCTTGATCGATGAGAAGATCATTTTCCTCTATAAGATTATGGATGAGGGTTTGGAGGGCCCTACAATGTTCAATGTCATTTCCAGGGGTATAATGGTAGGCACAAATAGAATTATACTCAAAGCACGTAGGTTTTTTCCCACGCGAATCAAAGAATTTGATTGGGGGAAGGGTGGCTGCAAATGTTTGGATGAGACATTGAAATATTTCTATATAAGAACCTATGGGGGTTTTTGAAGGAGTTTCAAGGATTGTGGATGGACTGGATTTTGGACGGTAGATGAAGGAAAAAATGGTGCTTTAATTTTGTGAGGTTTTGTGGGAGCCTTAGATTTTTATTTAGACTTGGAAGAAGGAATGGATGGTTTTGAATCAAATTTTATGATGGGGGATTTGGATGAAGGGAGTGGTCCTAAAATATATGGGCAAGGTTCTAAGATAGATGATGTAGAAATTGGATTGTTTATATGGTACGTAGATTGTTGGGACTTAAAACCTTATGGGAGCTCCAATTTCTTATGATTGCATATTATTTGGGTAAGATTTTTTGAGTAAGGATGCCAAGGTTCTTAGATTGTTGTTGTGAGGTTTTACCCTTGGCGGGGATCAAAATGATTTTAATGGGGGGATCCTTAGAGGTAGAATTAGATGATTTGGATTTTGTTGTAGACATGGGGATTGAAGATGGAAGTGGTTTTTGGATAACACGTTTGATGAGATTGGAAGGAGTTATAGATTGTGTGGATCTTGGATATGTTGGTATAGATAATATTATAATTGTTGAGGATGAGGATGGGGTAGAGACATAATTTTTGGGTTCACTAAGGGGAATGTCTACTTGGTAGGATTTTTGAGGGATGATATATATGTGGACACATATTTGGATGTTGATGCGGGTATGAGTATAGTTGTAGGTGTGGATAAGGAAGAATATGTAGAAGTAAGAATGGATATAGAGATAGATGTTGGGGTAGATGTGTGGGCATATGTAGGTATAGTAGAGGTAGTATATGTTCACATAGGTGCAAGTGTAGGTATGATGGTATACATAGACGTAGATAAAGAAATAGGCATGGGTAAGATCTGTGTGGGTGGAATAGAGATAGGTGAAGTGGATGTAATATAAGTGGATGTAGGTATAGTTGATATGGATAAAGAAGTAGACATTGGTACGTATGTGGATGAGATTGTAGGGGTAGGTGTTTAAATAGAAACATATACATTAGATGAAGGGATGATGGGCGCGGGTGGTGATGTTGAATCTTAATTTAGAGTATTGATCGTATGAGTCTTGGGTGGTCGAGATTTAGGGGTTAGTTTGATTATTTGGTGGATGATTAGGGAAGGGCTTCTTGAAGACATTTACAGGTTTTTTGGGATGAGCGTTAGGATTTCACAATTGAAGGTTCCCACTATCTATGAGTCGTTGTACTAAGTTTCTGAAAGTATGACATTTTTAAATATCGTGACCACAAACTTAGTGATGTTTACAATAATGATATTCATGGTACCATGCAAGTTTGGGGCAAGAATCATCAACATGTTGGCTAGGGGGAATTTGAATAAGGCACGCGACCATAATTTTTTCAAATATAGAATTGTAGGACTCTTCGGGGGGAGTGTAGTTAGGAGTGGGTTGAGGGGCCCTATGTGGAGGTTCGGTATGAGAAGTATGTTGGCATGTTATGATTTAGGTGTTGTAATTGATGAAAAATACCATTAATGACAAAGAGGATGATGGAGTATAGTCATATTATGCTCAGAGTGATGATTAATTGGAGGTTCAGGTATGTCCTTGGTTGCATAAGTTGATTAAGTGAGAATTGTTTGTTCTAGTAAGCCTAATCAAGTGACCTAGCCAACCTAGGTGATGGTGTATGGTGGTTGGAGCTTCTTGGTAGCTTGAGGATAATTTTTCCTATAGGGAGAGCATGTTTGGGGAGTTCTTTGGAACTCACACGAGTTTCAGAGTATAGGTACAGGTTACAGACCAAGTTTCAGGTGCTCATTTGGACCAAGTATGGGTGCTAGGAGACACGAGGCTGAGTTTTGGATCCATGTGATCTCATGGATGCATGTAGGTAGTTTTTTCATGTTGTACCAGTTTATTTAGGACCTTTTGGAGAGTTTATATGGTGAGTTATGATGTTGTTTCAGTTGACCCTAAGCCTAAACCATGCAAAACCCTAAGCAATAGTCATGCAAGTCCTAGTGGCTGGAGAGATGGATAATTTTTTGAGATAATATGATGATTAGA
The DNA here is from genome assembly GCA_019776745.2 of Taxus chinensis. Taxonomy (NCBI): domain Eukaryota; kingdom Viridiplantae; phylum Streptophyta; class Pinopsida; order Cupressales; family Taxaceae; genus Taxus; species Taxus chinensis. The sequence goes on from CM034150.1 coordinate 43,358,265, forward strand.
GATGATACAAAGGGGCTTCCTTGAGGTGTGGAAAAATTTGGAGTCATTTTATAACGGGGATTTCAAGTTATAATGTTTTGTGTGAAACAGGGTCAAGAAGAAGGTCATTTCCATCTCGAATTGCACATTCTAATGTTCACCTTGAATTGTGTGCACTGCATGGGACCTTGTGGATTTTAAGGATGTTTCTAATTTTTCTATAAATTTTCAGAAAAATAATGAGGTTATTTTATTATAATATTTTTATGAGCGAATATTAAGAAGGTAAGCAACTTATTATGTGCTTAAAACCCTACATCAAAAGTGGTAGGAGGTAAAATAATAATAAGTTCCTAGAATTTATTGATATTTAATATATGATTATTGTTTGATGTATAGGACTCCTCAAGGTTTCCAAAAAGGTATGGTAGTGCTTTTGGTGATGAGTGGACCCCACTCAAATAGGCCTTTTTCTGAAGAATTTCAGTTTGGGACAAGGTTGTCCAACAGAGTTGCAAAATAAATGGAAATTGTTGAGTATGTGAGTTTTATTGATTTCCATTATGTTTTCATGTCATGGTGATACATAAAAATATAAAATTATTCCCTATTGTGAAGACTATTCAAAGGGTAGTTTTGGGCCAGTTTCAGGTAGTTTACAGAGATATGCTTGGTTGAAGACCTTCCACTTAGATTTGGAAAGATTTAAATTATTTTATGGAAATATGATTCATAAATATTTCCAATGGTATAATTTTGGTCTCATGATGATGAGACTTGATGGTTCATCCAAATCAGTTTGTGAGGAAGACAATTTCTTGGTTTTCAAGACTGTATTGCTCAAGCTAAAATATTAAGTTGATTGAAGCATGAGATGATTGAGTTGATATTTTATACCATATGGAAAGTTAATAGGGTGAATTATTTTCCTAATGAAGGAATTTTGAGGTTTTTTAAGTGACAGAAAGGGTGCAAACTAGATGAGTTTTGATGACTGGGTCTTGGACAACTTGTTTTAGTGAAGTGTAAAGTATAACTTTCATAAAGTATAACTTTCATGTATTTGTTATACAAGTTTTTAGGTTTCCATATAATTATCACCTGCCATAGTTGAGATCATATTGGGTGGTCTTGAGGCCCAAAGGTGAAATCAGGGTGCTGAAAGTAGCTGTTTTGTGAAGGATATGAGCCAATGGGCCCATTTAATGAAATAGTTGATTGGTTAAAGTAAATTTGAGACCATGTATGATTATTATATGTTATATTACTAATATATGGTGAATATGGTGGCTTGACTAAGCATGGTTTTATGATTTGTGATTTTAGCTCATCCTAGTGATGGGGTTTTGAGCATTTTTAGTGCAAGATGGATTGTTTTAGGCATGGATTACCTACGCGTGTCATATGTGAAATTTTTTATGATTCAAATTGGATTTTATGAAGTTTAATTGGTTGAAAAAATGAGGGAAACTTACCTCTATTGAATTTGAATCAATGAGAGCCTATAAAAGTGATGTTTTTGGTGCAATTTGCAACTAGTTGAGTGCATGTGAAAAGTGTGACCTATGTGTGAGTGATTTGAAGGTACATAGGCATGTTTTGAGATCATAAAGTTTACATGATAGGTTGAATAATTTTCCCAAGTTTGTGTGCAAGGGTTTTATGCATTAAGAAGTGAAGATAGTGTAAATTTTTACAAGTTTGAGGACCCGGGGTTTAAAGGAGAGTGATTTGAATAAGTGATCTCAAATCAGTTTTAGTAGAAAAAATATATCAAAGATATTCATCATAAGGTGATTGAATTGGAGATTTATCATCTGGGGGGGTTGCATCCTCCTTGTGGAGTTGGTTCTATATAAAACTAGGGGTTGATGTTCCTTGTAGGGTTAGTTCTCCTCGTAGGGTTGGTGCTCTACTAAACTAGGGGTTAGTGCTCCTTGTGGGGTTGGTGGCTCACTAAATTTAAAACATAGAAATATAATTTTATGTTTGAGTGGGTTTCTTCCCCATGATGGTTTACCACTTATATCTTATGTTATGGTTTTGATTCTCTTGTTCATGGTTGATTGCATGCATGTTATTTGATGTTGTACATACATTGATGGTTGGATAATTTGTTTTAATGGTTTGAGTAAGAAATATGAAATTTATTAAAATTTGTATGGACTGATTCATCCCCCCTCTTAGTCCACTGTGCTTCTAAAATTGGTATTAGAGCAGGTCCTTTTTGGATAAGTTTGCTCACTTGAAAGAATATCCTTGAAGCACAAAAATGGTGAGTCAGCGGAGTGGGTTCTCATCTAGCAAGGCACATTTATTTGATGGTGTGAATTATTATTTTTATCATTTGATGATGAAGACTCATATTATGTCCCTAAGAATTGATATTTGGGAAGCTGTGGAGAATGGTTATACTCCTCATGCCACTACACCAACTACTACTACAGAAAAGAAGACATGCAATGACAATTTAAAGGATTTTAATGCTATAATATGTGTTCTTCAAGAATCTGAGATGGGAAAGGTAATGAATTGCAAGTCATCAAAAGAATCATGGGAGAAAATTCAAGTGTTATATGAAGGTGACTCAAAGGTAAGAATTGCTAAGCTTCAAAATTTTAGAAATCAGTTTGAGAGTCTCAAGATGAATGATGATGAGTTCATTGTTGCATATTTACTTAGGGTTGACAAGGTTGTCAACTCCATGAAAGGGTTAGGATAAAATGTAAAATAATAAGTTTTTGTTCAAAAGTTTTTGAGAACCCTAACTCCTACATTTTATTCTAAAGTATCTTATATTTAATAGGAAAATGATTTGACTACCTTGAAGATGGATGAGTTACATTGGACTTTAACTGCATATGAAATGAGGATTGGTGATTCCAAACCAGCCAAGAGAGAGTTTGATTTCAAATCTGAATTGAAGACCAAATGCAACAAGGACAAAGATGATGTTTCTCCTTAAATTGATCATGAAGAACTCTTTGCAATGATGGCTAGACGATTGAATGTTGGAACTAGTAAGTATAAAGGTCAAGTTCCATTTAAGTATTTCAATTATGGTGAAGTAGGTCATTTTTATACTAATTTTCCTTATAGGAATGAAAAATGAGATGAAAATCATGAGGATGGTCATAATGAGAAGAATCATAAGTTTAACAAAGATAAAAATAACTTTAATAGATTTGAATATAAGAACAAGGGCAAAAGAAGCTTCTATTCAAAGTAAGATGATGGATTGTCTGATACTAGTAGTGGTGTTTTAGATTATGGATCTGAATCAGATCGTGAGGATGTAGGAAATGAGGTATTAATCATGACCAATGATGCAATAAGTTCTTCTAGTGATGGCTCTTCTTTATTAGGTGATTTTATATTAGGTTATTTCAGTAAATCTAATGAGGATGAAGCGGATGTCAAAGATAATCTTGAGGGCATACAAATAGAGTTAGAACATGTTGAGAAAGAGAACAATAAGTTGATTCTTCATGTCAAGGAGTATGAAAACAAGATTCATAATCTAGAATAGAAGTATAAATCTGAATCAAGCAAACAAAACGAGTCAATCGGATTGTTATAAGAGAAGGTAAAGTATCTTTTCTTAAGTTTGCAGGATAAAGAAAGTGTGTGCTAAAAATTTGAAGAAGATATAGGGTTCCTAAGGGAAGAGCTTCTAGATATTGGAAAGAAGACTACATCCTTTCAAAATTTTGAGAAAAGTGCTAATGATCTAGACAATCTTCTTGGCAAACATAGATCAACAACTGATAGAGCTGGTTTTGGTTTCAAAGAGGATTCAAAAGGAAATAAATTGAAGCAAGAGGACATAATTTCAAGCAAGGAAATAGGTAAACCTAACATCAAGGAAGAAAATAAGAATGTTATCAGCAAGGAAAATGAGAAGACCAAGCCTATTAGACAACCTAATGCCTCAAGGTATGAAATATCTTTCTATGGTTATTATTATACTTGTAAAGGATTTGGTCATAGGGGGAAAAATTGTAAAAGGTCTACTAGAGATGTTCATCCATAGAGAGACAGTAGGAGTGAGCAAGCTAAAAATGTGGTGTGCTATAATTGCAATGAGGTAGGTCTTGATGCTAGTTTTTGTTTGAATGATCCACTTAGAAAAGTTGAGGGATATAAAATTAATAATTCATTGGTATACTTCAGCTGTAATGAGGTAGATCATATGGATAGAGAGTGTTACCATGGATTCTCAAAGAAAAACCAAAGGGCCCAAGGACCTAGAGTGCATGATAGTAGATTTTAAAGGCCTAGGATGCATGATAGCAATCAAGTAAGAATTTGGGAGCCTAGAAGGAATAATGATATCTCATAAAGAGTGGGTATTAATGAAAAACATCATGACTCAAAGATCAGATCTGAAACAAGGTGATGAAGGAGATTCTCATATGTCCAAGAAGGTTTGAGACCTTCTTATGTATTTCTTCTAGACCATCCATGGTTTCATATCCCTCTACTATGCTTCTTAGAGGTATATCTATTCATATGAAGAATTAGAGTGAGTGAGAGATGTATAGGTCTGTGTTTATCTTCTCTATGATGTCAAGGTATTTCATTTCAAGTCCTTAAGCATGTTTTTGTGGTTCTATATGGTTGATCAAGTTGTGAATGGCAAGGTCATTGTTTTGTTGTCTTTGAGTAGGAATAAGTATGTTCTCAAGGTTGTGTCTTCTCTTTCATGTTGTGGTGTTAATTTATAATGACTAAATTTGTGTTAAAAGTCATGGTAGTGTATCATAAGAGGTCTATTGTGTCATGAATTCATGTATAAAGTCTTCTTCTTGGTTTGAGTCAGTGATTAGTAATGATGAAAGAGTCTAAGGTATGTTTCATCTCATGTTGTTTGATCTAAGACAAAAATCAAGTGTCATGATTTTTTCATAATCTATAAGTGCATGAATCAAGTCATGTCTAAGAGTGTATGCGAGTGTGAAGCTAAAAGGTTGGTCTCAAAAATTAAGTCAAAGTGTGATAAGTCTCTCCGAGCTTACATGGTCATTGATTAGTCTGTCATGGTCATCTACGGTGTGTTAAGTTCAAATTTTCTAGGTTAATTGTTATTTTGAAGTGTTCAACATGATGTTAAATTATTTATTTCTCTGTGAAGAAGGATTGAAAATGGAATGAGTCATCAAAATGATGACTTGATCATACCATCATTTCAAAGTGGTATGTGGCAGTGATGAAGACAAATCAAATGATTTCAATCAAGAAAGTGGTGTTCATGCCTCTAAATAATTTAAAAATTTGCTCAAGACATTGGGAGACATTTCTACAGTGGTGATTTCTAAGTTTTAGCTCTTGAAGCAAACATTTGTGTATTTTTGAAGCATCTCTGTCTTAACTGGTTATGGGTGTTCTCAAGAAGTGGTATGAAGGACGATCAATAGTTGGAGGAGCTAATGGTTGAGTTGAAGGCTAAAATTTGGAATAAATCATCACAACAGTCAAATCTTTGAGATTCAGGTGGTTTCAAGTCTAGAAGTTTTCAAGTTTCTTGTAATCCTTGATAGTTATCAAATTTTACAATGAAGAGTGACAAATACCTATTTGGAAAAAGATGAAGGTGAAATATGGGAAAATTTCAATTAGTATCAAGCTTCAATGTTCATGGAGGTCTTTAATTGGGAAAATGGGTACCCATAACTGGTAATTTTTCATCATAGAAATGTGTGCATGAAGATTTTGGCATGAAAACCCTATGTTGTAGGGCTATAAGTCTAGATATGCAGTATGAAGAGATGATGATTGTTTGAATAGTTGTCATGATGATTTTGCAAGATTTTCAATGCATGATCAAGGTTATGAAAGGGTTACATAGATTCTTCAAGGTGAGTAAGTTTAAGGTGTGAGTGTTTGAATCATTGAAGCATCAAATACAGTGGTTGAGGTTGAACGATTAATTATAGGCCTATAGGTGGTATTTTTGTCTTGAATGATCTCTGTGAAATCCTTCAGGTGTGTCCAAGTTTATCCAAGATCTAATATTTTCTACTAACCAAGGAATTGTGGTCTACATGGTTCATTTCATTCAAATGTGGAAATCAAAGTGAAGATGGGTATAAGGTACTTCATGACTGAGATGCAAAGGAGATGAATGCTATAGGTATAAAAAAGACCCTCTAATGAGTCTAAATGATCTTATGACTTATTTCAGTAGATCTAGAAGATGTGTATGAGCCATCTAAAGGATATCATAGGCGTGTCTATATGGTTATCTCTTGATATATTTGGCTAAGGAAAATGATAATAAGGTAAAATGAGCTCAGAGGTATGTTTTGGGGTTCTTGAGGTGTTGATGAGTTTGCTTCATTTTTGATGAGGTTAAATTCTTAAAGAGAAGGTATATACATACGTGAAGGAGTATATGAGACTTGGTGTTGAGTAAAGATGATGATCAAGTGCGGTAGGATTGGTTTGGTTCACTTCTTACTCCATGAGTAAGACTTCATGTTACAGGTATTGAAAGTATGCAAGAGTGAGGGTATGAATCTTCTATAAGATTGAAATGTTTATAAAAATTTCATAATGTTGAGTTAAGAAGCTCTTAGAGTTATCTATGTGATATAAGAAGTATGAATCATCTAAGAAGAAGAAAATGGTGTGACTAGTTGACTATGCTATGACTAAAATTGGCTATCTTGCTCAAAATAACATCCTATAGGCCTGTAGGTGATGATCACACATAGAGGAAGTCATTCTTAAAGGGAACATGATGTCTTTATTGCTTTCTAAGGTTTAGTAAGTTAGTGTTATCATGGAGAAGTACATGTCTAGGCCCATTACTCTTGCTTAGGTAAAAAATATAGATCAAAGACCTCATTTGGTCTGATATGGTGCTATAGTAATGCATGATGGAAAAAAATGAAGCTACAGGTATGCAAGAGGCTAATCAGTCTGGGGGAGTTAGCTATGAGATTAAAAAAAGTGGTCAATTTGTTAAGAAGGTATGGTTCTTGACAAATTTGAAGCTAGATATAATAGAAGATTGGTTCTTAGTGATAAGAGGTGGCTACAAGTGTAAATGGTGTGTATGGTCTAAATCATGACACAGGAGCATGTTCTTCACTTCTAAAAGGCGTTATAGATGGATCCAAGGCATATGAGGTATGATTTGAGTGTTTAATTCAAGGACAAGCAAGTTAGGATTCAAATTTTCATTATTAATCCAAATATAACTACATGGACCGAAAAGGTGGTTTAAGATTGGCCTTAAGTGTTTGAATTGATCTCAAAGAATGAAAACAAGGTATGTAGGCAATTTTTTGTGTTTTTACCGAGATAAGGAAGTCATGAATCCAAGGGGAGCCATAAAGAAGTGTGTTATAGTGTTTATGGGTATTTAGATTATGTCAAAGATGGTATTAAAAACATTAAAGATTGAAATTAGGGAACTCTCTTGTAAATATGTTGTGAAGACATAATATGCAAAGAGTAGACACAAAATTATGCACTTTAGACATTATTTAGTCCCAGTATGATACTACTATGTAGAAGGTTTTTGAGTGAAGAAAATACTAATTAACCCCCATCTTTTGGCCATTTTAATTTTTTTTCTTTCATCATTCCCGACCTCTTACACCCACATGCCTAGTCATATTTTGTCATTTCACATTATTTTAGCTTTGATTGGGGAACCCAAGCTAGTACTGGGGTGCCCATGGGTGCCCTGGTCCAACCAGGGGCACCTCGATCCTTTTTTAACTTTTCTACCACTTTTTTTACACTTTCTAGCCATTTTAGTTTCTTATCTTTTTGGTGGTCAGAAATTTTTGTGTTAATTACGAAATTAGATCAAGAGAACCCTATAAATATAAATTTATGAGACCATAATGAGGGACCAAACACTAGTCACTACTATCATTCACCTAGGGTTGCATCTATCAAATGCATTTGGATATCATTTGCATTCACTTAGCTCCATCACAAGGACAAGGTTGGTTAGTATTCATCACATAAGTATGGGGGGAGGGATTATATTATATTCCATATACCATCCTACTACATTTTTCATTCTAGTTATTGCTCACTACTTCACAAAGAGCGACTGGCACAAGAGAATCTAGGGCACATGATGCGCGCACACACACACACACCAAAACTATATTCGGGTCCAAAATGTAGTGCAACGCTAAGTTAGTAAGCCCATTGTTGTGGCAAATGAGGTCAGTCCAACCCATTCATTTGCATTCTTATTTTTTTAGGATTTTGATACTTCTTGTGGTCTCTTGCAGGTATTTCTTTCATCTTGGATTATTAGTGACACATGGCGCAGTGCAAAAAACATGATGTGACATAGAACAAAGGTTTCATACCACCTGTCGAACCTATGAAATTCATTTTCATTCCTTTTGTGCAGACCAGAGTGTCCATTTTGCATACCAAAGTTCCTACTGGGGCCCCAGTCCTTCTCCAGGAACTCCAATCCAGATAGATAACTCAAATCCATCCTTTTCAGGGCCTCTACACAGTCACTCTTGATTCTTGTTTCTCCAGTCACTTCTACGACACATTCCATCAAGATCCTTTAATCAGTTGAGTTCATTCTAACTCTACTTACACTCTAGGGTTTAGCATTTTCATCTTCATAGTTTTTTGGGTTGTTTTACATAGTCATTTGTTGTATTTACATGTCATTCTAGATTAGATTAACTATAATATTAGTTAATTTTAGTTAATCATTTTGGTGAACCCAAACTTGATCTTCACGCTTAAGATCCTCATCTTTCCTCTATCATGGGTCAAGTTTATTCATCTGATTTACTTAAGAAATATCCCCATTACCAGACTGTTTTGCAAAAAAAGCTAGACACCATATATCTGGATGACAATACGTTGCCGCACAAAATAAGTTCTATATTTGATCGTTAATTTGATGACTCTAGCCCTACTGATCATACATCTAATAAACCCCTATTTGACTCAATAAAAGCTCTACATAATTTATTCTAAGAAAAATTTAAGGGCATGGAATCCACGATCATCTCTCAAATCTGAAATTCAATAGCTTAAGAATTCTTCTCAATCGCATGTTTGTGTTCCTTCTACATCTTATATGAAATCTATGTCCATTACATGTCACATAGATGAACCTCGGGTCATGCCATTTCCTGATCCTCTCATATTTGAATGTAATACTAAACAACATGACATTATCACTCAGCTCCTTAGTCATCATTTGATCACGATACCACCTACTTATTACTATCCTCCTTATCTATTAGAAAAATATAAAGGTCGTCCATATTACAATTATTATTGAATCAATGGACATAATGACAATGATTACCACACTTTGTAAGGAAGAATCAAATATCTTGAGCATCAAGGATTTATTTCTTGCATTGCACAACATTCTATTGTGTCCCCATCTAAAAATGCTACTCCCACATGGGATCCTAAATTTTCTCCTTCTTCGGTTAGTCGTGAGTCACCTAAGCAACCACCTATGGCATCATCAAGTCAACAAAATCAACCACCTATCAAAATTAGTTCACCAATTCCTCCTACTTATTCGTCTATTGTATTACCAAGTCAACCTAAGAAACCTCCTTTAAAACTTAGTGCAACTTGACCCCCTCTTAAGTATAAGCTCTAACCAATTACTTTCGTCAAAGCAACTAATCCTCCTACTAGTGGTCATGAAACATTGCAAATTCCACCACAATAGCATACTGTTACTTTTGTTTACCATGCTTCCACCGCTAAACGCAAACTTGGTCTTTGGTAGGTTACTCTCATCACTCTATCCCCCTGATGAAATACTCATATTCTTATGGTTCGTATATGACTATTGATGGGTATACTATGATTAAGAACCTTGTTTCATCTTACAATCACATACATTACATAACCAATCATACATACATACATCTACAATCATATATCACTCATCATGCATACTATATAATTTCTCATTATTTATCACATCACTTAATCAATCTTACAATATCTATGATACTTCACCACCTTCATGCACCACTTCTCTATTTGTTAACAAACAATACACACATCATCACACACACTTGGGGGACAACACATCCTTCATTTTTGCATTATTATACGTCAATCTCCTAGCATAGGCATAATCATCACATGTTTTAGCATTGGCATTACCCGATGACACACTCTTGTGCTCCGGTTTACACTTGACTCTTGAGGGCTTACTACACATGAACCCCACACACTGTACAATAATTACTACACACTTCATCTATTCACACATTGTGCATCTTACATCACACATTCTATAGTTAGTTTACATCATTTTAAAATTTACACATCTACTCGTCATCCATCATACTAGTCCTCATCATACATGTGTCACACTTGCATCTAGTATTACACAATACTCATCATACACATCACATAACGCACATTTCAAACTATTAGTCTACATATGCATTTTTTCATTACATCCTATACATTGCATATCCCACATCCTACTCATCACATGGTCGTCTATTATCATCACACATATTGGATTGTCTTCTACACGTTGCACTCACTACCCTATGACTCACTTTAGTTCTTCGGTCCATACTCAACTGCCGAGGGTTTACAAATCAAATGGACCTTACATTCATCACTTGTTTATCATTCGACCTTTCATCATGTGAAATTTCTAGGATAGTGACACACGCTATAGGCTAATTGGTCACCTACTCTATCATCCTATAGTGGTATACGCTTTAGACTACATCACCACTCCCTTTTATCCATCTAGTAATGATATATGCTTAGGGATAATTCATCACTCATTTTTTCATTGTGTCGTGATATACAGTTAGGATATAGGGCTCATGCATACATCATTTCTTCTAAATGTCACATATTATCATCATTATGCATACATACGCATCACAAATCGCTAGATACAACACACACTTTGATCATTTCCCACTAACGCACTCTCGTTTAGGATTCATTCTTGACTGTTGAAGGGGAAAACCAAATGAACCTCACTGCATACACTTTCATTCACTCGGGGGGCATGACGCTCCTATCACTCCATTTTCCATTCCATTCCATCCATCCACAACATGTTGTATATTATGGTTGCTTTTATTCTTGTTTGCTTTTGCTTGTTCATGGTCACTTTATTGCACATGCTAGTTAGATTACTTGTATGCCATTTATCTATATCATCCACACATGTGCATTCACATCCTTTTTCTAGTTGTGATCGTAGATACAGGTCTCTTACATGTAGCATGAATGCTCGCCTTCTACCCTTCCTACGCTGGTCGCTGGGGGCATCCACATTTCATCTTTCACAAGTACTATTGTTTCATTTTGTACTTAACACTTTACATTACTTGGTTATACACGCTTTTGACATACTTGTTATCTTTCTAACATGTTAACGGGTGTTTTATGTGCAACATTTGTTATGCAAGGATAATTACTTCCATACTTGTTTGTTATATTGTTTGTTATTATTTGTTCTTGTAGGTGGGTCTTGCCCTATGTTTAGTGTGCACACTTTTTTTTTGCATGTGGCCATGATGGCCTTGCATGTCTGGCAAATCATGAGTGATGTACCATGTTTGTAACCCACTTTGTGTAGCTTACCTTGTCTTCTTGCATGTTTACATTACTAATTTTCTTGGTAGTTTTTGCATTGTTTACACAGATTACACATTACTTTATACATGTATGTTTGTACTAACACCTGTCTTTGGCTAGCCTTCTTTTTTGTTTGTGCCTTGGTTTCTACCAAACACATTCCATTCCCCCTACATGGCAGAGTTACAAAGTTCATGTGTTTGGCCCTCTTTTGGGGCCCCATTCTCCTATCAACGTCATCGCATACACCCCAAAAGAGGGGGGTCATCATTTGGGGTTTTACATACTACACAACGCTTCTATATTGGTTCAGTTCAGTGCACTTTCCACCCTTGGCATTGTGGGTTACATATAGTGAGTGGGTTCATACTAGTCTATGAACCACATACACAACAACTTTTACAGCACATGGTTGTCCTTAGCATTCTGGGAAGTAGTTAAAGGTTAGAGGATACAATAAAATTCCTCCCTATACTTCTTCGGCCAGTGGCGTCCAATCACCCAAAAAACTAGGACGTATAGAGATCTCTTCACACATGTTCAGGGAAGTAGTTAAAGGTTGGAGGCTACAATGAAATTCTTCCCTATACTTCTTCGGCCTATGGCATCGAATTGCCCAAAATACCCCAATAGTACAAGATATCCTTTGACACTCTCTTTCTTGACATGGATCAGGTGCACATGTTCCATTTACACTTTTTCATTTTTATATTTTACATTCACATGATTTTTACACTGATATACATGCATCTTTTACATTGTGTTATTACACATACATACATATGTATTTGAATACTTTATCATTTTCTCCTTATATGTCCGACCGTATGAGAAACAAGAAGTCAAATGGGGCCAACAACAACAACAACAACAACAAAAATGACGTCAACAACATCTTGTGGCAACACACACCATACTAACCATGTAGGTACATTACACACATTGGCAACTACACACGCATTTCCACCCTTAGTTCACTCTCATCACTTTTTTCACTTTTGTATCTTTAGTTTCCATGCTCCATCATATTTTTTTCATTCCATGTTTTGTCTAGTCCTTCAGTGCATTTCTACATCACTCTACATGGATTATCAGGTACGCATCTCTATCTACTTTATGTTACCGAGATTTCTGCTCACCAACATAAAGTGGGGGAAAATGTAGACACAAAATCATGCACTTTAGAGACATTATTTAGTCTCGGTCTCATACTACTATTTAAAAGGTTTTTGAGTGAAGAAAGTACTAATTAACCCCCATCTTTTGACCATCTTAATTTATTTTCTTTCATCATTCCCTACCTCTTGCACATGTATGCCCAGTCATATTTTTTCATTTCACATTATTTTAGATTTGACTAGGGCACCTAGGCTAGTACTGGTCCCACCAGGGGCGACCCGATCCATTTTGAACTTTCCCGCCACTTTTCGGGCACTTTCTATCCATTTTAGCTTCTTATCTTTTTGGTGGTCAGCCATCTCAGGGTTAATTACGAAATTAGATCAAGAGAACCCTATAAATATAAAGTTATGAGACCATAATGAGGGACCAAGCACTAGTCACTACTATCATCCACCTAGGGTTGCATCTATCAAAGACATTTGGATATCATTTGCATTCACTTAGCTCCATCACAAGGACAAGGTTGGTTAATGTACATCATACAAGCATAGGGGGAGTGATTTTATTATATTCCACCCACCATTCTACTACATTTTTACATCTAGTTATTCCTCGCTACTTCCCAAAGTGCGATTGGCACAATAGCACCTAGAGTACATGATGCACACACACACAAACGAGGACTACATTTGTGTTTTAAATGTAGTGCAACACTTAGTTAGTAAGCCCATTTTTGTGGTAGATAAGGTTAGTCAAACCCATTCATTTACATTTTTTTTTAGGATTTTGATACTTCTTGTGGTCTCTTGTAGGTCTTTCTTTCATCTTGGATTATTGGTGACACCTAGCACAGTGTAACAAACTTAATGCAACACATAATGAGGGTTTTAGACCACCTACTAAACTTGTGAAATCATTTCCAGACCTTTTGCACAAACCAAGGCACCCATTTTGTAGACTAGAGCGCCCGAAGGCACCCCATTCCTTCTCCAGGTGCTCCAGTCCAGCTAGATAGCTCAGATCCATCCTTTTCAAGGCTTCTGCACACTCGCTCCTACTTCCTATTTCTCCAATCAATTATGTGACACAGTCCATCAAGCTTCTTTAATCAATTGAGTTCATTCTAACTCTCTTTGCACTCTAGGGTTTATAATTTTCATCTAGATTAGTTTCTTGGGTCATGTTTCCATACTTGTTTATTGCATTCATTTATTGTATTTACATGTCATTCTAGATTAGATTAACTATCTTATATCCACATTATTAATTAATTTTAGTTAATCGCAAGAAACTAGTCAAAAGTATCTTATCTCAAGGAATGAAAATGTGAAAGATGAGGGTCTAAGTTCAGAAATTTTGATTATTGTCTCAAAAATGAGGTACGTACAAAGATCATGGTTTGCTACAATATTCTTTAAGGCTATAAAAGGTCAAAATAGGATATAATGTGATAAAAACATGTTATTGAGTCCTAATTTGGAGGGTTTGAAGTGCTTACATTCAAGAAATAGGTAAGACATATGTTTTTCAATGTCATATCATCATTATTGGCATGTTTAATTGTTGTATGTTATTTTCCCATGGGGAGCACAGTAATTCCATGTTTGAAGAATGGTCAAATTTTAGATTTTTGAGTGAAATGGCTTGTTTGAGAATAAGAATGAAGACTTTGGTTGATGTTTCTAAAAAAATGGTAACCAAATGAAGCTGAGAAAGGTGAATTTTAGGTAGGTATAGGTATGTTTTGTCATTAATGTAAAAATGGGGATAAGTTTAGGTGGTTTTCCATCAATGAAAAAGGGGGAAATTGTTAGCATGTTGTGATTTAGATGTTGTCATTGATGTAAAATCCCATTAATGACAAAGAGGATGATGGAGTAGAGTCATATGATGCTCTGAGTGATGATCATATGGAAGTTCCGGTATGCTCTTGGTTGCATAAGTTGATTCAATGAGAATTTCTTGTTCTAGCAAGCCTAATCAGGTGACCTAGCCAACCTAGGTGATGGTTCATGGTGGTTGGAGCTTCTTGGTATCTTGAGTAGAATGTTGGTAGTAGGGAGAGAATGTTTTGGGAGTGCTTCGACACTCACATGATTTTCATGCTATATGTACAAGTTGAAGACCAATTTTTAGCTGCTCATTTGGACCATGTATAGGTGCTAGGAGACATGATGATGAGTTATGGAGCCATGTGATCTCATGTATGTATATAGGTTGATGTTTCATGTTGTACCAGGAATGTTAGTACCTTTTTGAGAGTTTATATGGTGATTTATGATGTTGTTTTAGTTTACCTTAAGCCTAAACCATTCAAAAACATAAGGGCTAGTCATGCAAGTCATAATGGATGGAGATATGGAGAATAAGGATTTACTTGAGGTGTGAGAATTTTTTTTGAGTCATTATGTAATGGTAATCGCAAGTTCTAATGTTTTGTGTGAAATAAGGTCAAGAAGAAGGTCATTTCTTGCTCAAATTGCACCTTTTGATGCTCATACTGAATTGTGTACTTTGCATGGGACCTTGTGGATTTCAAAGATGTTTATACTTTGATTCTATAATATTTCACAAAAATAAAAAGTTCATTTCATTGTTAGATTTTTATGAATGAATGTTAAGAAGGTAAACAACTTTTTATGTGCTTGAAACCTTAACTCAAAAGTGGTAGGAGAGAAAATGATCATCAATGCCCATAATTTATTATTAGTGAATTTATAATGATTGTATTATGTATAGTACTTGTCCAAGTTTCCAGAAAGGTATGGTAGTGCTTGTGGTGATGAGTGGACCCCACTCAAATAGGCCTTTTTCTAAAGAAGTTCAGTTTGGGACAAGGTTGTCCAAAGGAGTTGAAAAAAAAATGGACATTGTTTTGAGTATGTGAGTTGTTATTGATTTCCATGGTTTTTTCAGGCCATGGTGATGCATAAAAATATCAAAGTATACCCTATTTGTGGAGACTAGTCAAAGGGCGGTTTTGGGGCAGTTTCAGGCACTTTGTAGAGATGTGTTTGGTTCAAGACCTTCCACTTCGATTTGAAAGGATTTACAATATGTTATGGAAATAGTATTTAGAGAAATTTCCAATGGTATGATTTTTTTCTCATGATGATGAGATTTTATGGGTCATCCAGGTCAATTTGTAAGGAAGAAGGTTTCTTGGTTTTTAGGATTTAACTGCCCAGGCTGTAAGATTGAGTTGATTGAAGCACACGATGATTGATTTGATGATTTCCACCACATGGAAAGTGAATAGGGATTTTTTTTTTCTATTTAAGTCCTTTGGAGGTATTTAAAGTTATAGAAAGGGTGAAAACTAGTTGAGTTTGCACAACTTGTTTTTGGGCAGCTTGTTTTGGTGAAGTGTAAGGTTGTTGTGGTTTGAGTATATGGATGTTTCATGAAAAGTTATGATGTTTCCATAGAATTTTCACATGCCATATTTGAGATCATCTTGGGTGGCCTTGAGGCCCAAAGGTGAAATCATGGTGCTAAAAGTAACTGTTTTGTGAAGGATATGAGCCAGTGGGCCCATTTAATGAAATATTTGATTGTTTAAAGTAATTTTGTGATCATTTATGATTATTATATGTTATATTAGTCATGTGTGGTGAATATGGGGGATTTACTAAGCATGGTTTTATGATTTTTGGTTTTAGATCATCACAGTGGTGGGGTTTTGAGCATGTTTGGTGCAAGATGGATGGTTTCAGGAATGGCTGACCTACATGGGTCATATGTGAACATTTTTATGATGAAAATTGGATGTTATGAAGTTTAATTGTTTGAAACAAAGGAGGTAAAATGACTCTCTTGAATTTTAATCAAGGAGAGCCTATAATAGTGATGTTTTTTGGTGCAATTTGTAGCTAGTTGAGTGCATGTGAAAAGTACGACCTATGTATGAGTGATTTGTGGATACAAAGGAAGGTTTTTATATCTGAAAGTGTGCATGAAAGTTTGAATAAATTTTTCAAGTGTGTGTGCAAGGGTTTGATGCATTGAGGAGTGAAGATAATGCAAGTTTAAAGACCTAGGGTTTGAAGGAGAGCGAGTTGAATAAGTGATCTGAAATCCATTGGGGCAGAAATAATAAATCTGAGATCTTCATCATGAGGTGATTGAGTTGGTGCTTGATCATTTTGAATGGTTGTATCCTCCTTATGGAGTCGGTGCTTAACAAAAATAGGGGTTGGTGCTCCTTGAATGGTTGGTGCTCTACTAAAGTAGGGGTTGGTTCTCCTTGTGAGTTTGGTGCCTCAAAAACTTTAAAACATAGAAATATAAAGTTTTTTTAGTGGATTTTCTTCCCCATGATGGTTTCCCACTTATATCTTGTGTTATGGTGTTGATTCTCTTATTCATGGTTGATTGCATGTATGTTATTTGATGTTGTGCACACAATAATGGTTGGATAATTGGTTAATGGTTAAAGTAAGAAATATGAAATTGAATTAAATTTGTATGGAATGATTCAACCCCCCTCTTAGTCCATTATGCTTCCAACAAAGTATATTCAGAAGAGGATTTGAAAACAATGGCATTGGTTGTGTTTTTAGATTTGTCATTATGGGTAGATGACTTGGTGAATTCAATTTTTTGGATTGTTGAAGTGAAGTTTGACATGGCCTTGCTTAAGGACATGTAGTTCTAGTTTGTGAGCCATGGTGAATGCATCCTCAAAGCTTTGAAAATATTGTATTTGAAGAGTGGATGTGATATGCTTTGCGCACAATCTAGAGAATAGTTTGATAAGTTCGGTTTGGGGAAAGTAGAAAGATAGTTGATTGGTGATGAAATGCCACCTAGTGATGAAATTTGTGATGGATTCATCGTAAAAATACTCAATGGTATAGAGTTCGGTGATGGTGATTTTGCATGCAATATCAATGGAGAAATTCTCTAAGAAAAATTGCACTAATTAAGTGAAGGAGAATAGAAAATATTGGGGAATGTCATTGTACCATTCCAATGCAGGTTTGGCCAATGGCATAGGAAAAGTGCAAAGCATGAGATCTTGGTTGTGGGTGATAAGATAACATGCATGCCTAAAGGTGCAACGATATTGTTGAGGATCCTCCTTATTGTTGAATTTATAAAACTTGGGGAGTTCCCAGTGTGGAGGATAAGGTTTGACAGAAACAGATGGATGGATAGGCTCATTGTAGATTTGTTCATAGGTGAATGAGCTTTTAGGACCCAAAGTAGTGGCTTCAAGAATTGTCATTCTACTTATAAAATCTTGCATGGGGTTGTTAGATATGTGAGGATGAGGGATTGATTGATGAGATTACAAATTATAAGAAGTGGATGGGTTGGGTTATGGATGAGATTGATATTGTTGAGGATAAATAGTACTTTGATGAGGTGGTTGATAAGGTGGGACATAGTTGAATGCTTGTTATTGGATAGGTTGGGAGATAGGATGTTGTGGGGGATATAATTGTATGGCTAGGTTTGTGAATGTTTTTTATAGATGGGGACATTATATTGGGTTTATATAGGATGACTTGGGATGTGTGTCTAAGGTGGATAAGATACTTGGATAGATTTATTAGGAAACATGTGTTGAAAGATGATCCAGAGTAGAGGTTGATGAGTTTGGGTAGACTCTAAAGGGTGAGGTTGTGAGATGACAACATTGGAATCAACTTGAGATGTAGAGATTGGCACCGAAATTTGAATATGTTAATCGGGTGGTGGAAGGTGTAGATGGGGTCCTTAATGGGTTTGAGTAGGAGCATTGATGACCATGGTAGATGAAGAAGTGATGGGTATATAAGATGTAGGAATAGTGTTGATGTGAGGTAGATTAGGTGGAATGGGTACCACCAATTTAATGGATTGATGGCATTGAGTGAGCATGGTGGAAGATTCGTGGGGGAAATGTTCACTTTGGGCCATTACTAATTCATTCATGGCTCTTGGGAAGAAAACGACAAGTTGGGAAGTAAGAACTTGGGTAGATTCAAGTTGTGAGTGATAGCCATAAAGTTGTTGAAGGGGTGGTTCATCAAAGGGGAGATGGGTAGATTTAAATTTGAGATAGTTGTGAAGGGAGACATGATTGAAATCAAGAAGTTCCTGAAACTCCACCAATGCATGAGGGATAGTGGGAGGTCTAAAGGCTCCAAAGGATGTGGTAGATGGGGGTGTGGCTGGTCTAGAGGGAATAGACTTATGATAGAGGAAATGGTTGGTTTCAAGATGAGGGTTATTTTGGATGGCATGGGTCTCATGAGAAGAGACAGTATAAATCATAGGTGTAGAGGAAATAATGGCAAGTGCAGATGTTTGTTGGGAAATATCATTGGAAGTGGGGATATTGTTGGATGGAGTTGTTTGATCTATTATTTTGGGTTGAGGAGAGCGATTTATAACGGGCATGAAACAAAAAACAAGAACTTATGTTAATTTTTAATATGACAAGTAATTCAAGCAACAAAGTGCCAATTATCTTGTTTATTAGAAAAGTGTGGACAATAAAAATAAACACTTAAAGGGAACCTATGAAGTAGCCAATCTAAGGATGGTGTCAGGTTTTTTAAGCTAACATCCTTGATATACCCAAAGGTACATGAGTCTCAAATCGGTGATGATTAATTGTATGTGGCTTCATATTGGGGCCTACGCCCTCACTTCACACATTGCAACGATAATGGTGTCTAGTGATGAGCCAATATACCAATAATAAAAAAACATTTATTACATGGTCTGAACATCGTGGCAACTTTCCTATTGGGTGATGAAATCCCAATAGTTCCACTTGGTAGAAGATGTTTCAAATGTGTTAATTGATTTTTGAGCTTGGTTGTGTGTGGAAGAAGTGTGAATGTAAAAGATTACCCCTTAATTAGACTATGTTATCAAGCAAGCATGAAGGTGTTATTTTTAAATCCTAAAATGAAATGTTATATTCGATGAGATCATGCAATCAACATAAGGATAAAATATGCAAAAATAGATAATAGGGACAAAATTAGGAATACCTAAATAATGTTATTTTCCTTTTTATTATTTTTAATCTAAGCACACGAGTTGTTGATCCAAGCAAGAAATCCACCATGCATGCAAGAAAGTGAAGCTCCACATGAGAGGTTAGTAGAAAGAAATAAATAGAAAATGGAAATGAAATAACTTACCAAAGAGAAAGGGTGGGTCCCATCGGGTGTGTGAAAATGTTTACTGAATTTTCCTGCTCCTATTTCAAGTTAATGGAAAGAAATACAAGAAAATAGGAAACTCTAAATGATGAGAGAGTTTAAGGCTACCTCTTGATATGGGATGATGATGAAGATATGGGTGTAAAAGGTCCTCTCCATTGTGAGCTCAATAACCTGTACAAAAAAGAGAAAATAAATATGAAAAGGGGATTAATAGATAAGATGGTGGGTTTCTTGAAAAATTCACTCCTGAGATGTGATAACTTCCTAGGCATGGATGTCAACCCACTTTGATAAGATAGATAGATAAATGATAATGGATAAAATGGATGCAAGAGATAACTAGACAAAACAAAGATCTGAGATGTGCTAAAGATGTTGATATGAAGATTTGATAATGATAAATGGTAACAAAGATGAGATAAAGAATATCAAACTTGGTCAGGTTTATGGTGACCTGGGATTGACAAGAATAGTTGATGGCAAATGGTGTAGTGAAGATAAGATCTAGAATGTTGGGTATGTAGAAAAGAATGGCTAGAAGGTCATGAGATGTTGTTAGGACTAGGAAACAAGTGGCAGAGAAGGTGAAAGATAGAAAAGAAGGTAGATATATATCGGGTCAATGGATAATGGACTGATTTGACGGTGATTAGGATATATTTAGGGTTTTTGAGGGGGTAGATGAATGGCAAAGAGGGTCACGAGGAAATGGGAATAAAATTTGATAAACCTGTAAGGATCCAAGGTAACTGATAGACTTGTAATACTTATGTAAAAGGGATAATGAAGCAATGGTAGGGACTCTAAGTAAGGAAATGGACTTCAAAGCTCCCAAGATGGCATGTAAGATCTTCAAAAAATCTCAAAGTTGATGGTTGCAACTCTGAGAAGAGGGGGAAGAAGACTAAGCTCCCAAGATAGAAAAATACCCAAATTTTTCCTCTTTTGGGAGAGGAGGGGTAGAGGTATATTTATAGGTTTGACAGTGACCCGAATGGGTTGTCAGAGACTGCAACAGAGTGTCCACTTGGGTAGTAGAGTTGATATTTATCTCGATAAGAGCGCCTTAAAAATGCTAAATTTAGGTGTTTAGTCATTTAGGTGAATTAATGTTGCATGGGGAGAGTCAAAGGTGGCAGGAGGATAAGAGGACATTAAATGAGGGGAGGTGGAATCCTATGGACATTAAATGGGGGTGTATTTATGGGTAAGATTAGGATAATGGATAGGTTTTAAGGGTAATTAAATACAAGTAGAGGTGGATTAGGTAAGATAAATGATGATAGTATTAAGATGGGATTATGATAGGGAAAATGTGGATTAGAGGAAAATGGGATTTAGGAGGGAAATATAAATTTTAATTAGGGAGGGAGGTATGAATGTACGAGATGATGATAAAGGGGAGAAAACATGGGATGGGGGACAAGCATACCAAAAATTCGGTGTCTACACCAAGCACAAAAGTACAAAAAATGATGAGAACATACCAAGAAAACAACTACAAAAGAAACCGAACAATAAAAAATAAACCGAATAGTAATTGGAAACAACCAAAGGCTAAATCTCATAAAGGGAGGGATGGTAGATATCTATAGCTCAAGATCATTCTTCTCTCTCTTTGGGTGGAATTACCATCCATAAACGACTGAGAGCCATCTGCAAATGCAACCTTTGCTTTAAATCTTTCCACCTTCTTCTGTCAATTTTTGTTGTTGATCAACGACATGCCAAAATCCAAAGTTTCCTTACAAGTTGATGGGGGAGTGATGAGTTGGTGGGAGCTACCGCCATCAACTATATTTTTGTCACCACAAGTCCTAATGCAGGAGCATCATTCCCCTAGATTGTATATAAAAGATAGTTACATCAATTTTGGATTTCTAAGATTGTTCATAGGTGATAGAGGTCTTTAGGATTTATTTAGTGGTGTTAGGGTGTGTTAAGTCCTTCAAAAATTAAAATTATGTCATTTCCCTCCAAAACAACATTTTGAATCATGAGGGAAGTTTTGAACTTGTTTTAACATTTGGGTATCTTCCCTAGAGCATTTAATTTGTTGTAAGATTGTAACAATCTCTATTAGAGTTCTAGGAGGTTTGATGAAGTCATGGATGTAATGTAATGCTCAACTCTAAGGTTCTAGGCTTTTTGGAAGTCTTATAATGTGATAATAAAGGTAAAATAGGTCACATGGAAGGCCTAAGGGGCCAATATTTAGTTAAGAAGACAAAAATGAAGCATATTTAACCTATTTTGTAACCATTTCCATCATTCATTCGAGGAAGAAGTGCAAGGAGCTCCAAGAATTCAAGTAGAAGACATTTTTGTTTGTAAACAAAATTGTACAGTGTTGGTATTTTGTGTTTTGTTTTTTATAGTTTATTAATACATGTGTACGATGGGTGTGTGTCTCATTAACATATTTCTCATAGGTAAAAGGGGAGATTGAATCTTAGTACCACTCTTCAATGCATGTATTTTGTTAGTAATGCTATTATTTTCTTGGACCATTCTTTATATATTGTGAAATGGTGTAAATTCATAGTATTTTAGGGAGCAAAGAAGGTGTTAGAAATTATGACACTAAGAGGGGGGGTGAATCAATGTTTCCAAAATTTTACTTTCTTAAATATGATGTGATAAAACCATAAACACCCACACAAGAAATTTGTAAGAGTGAACACAATGACACAAGGTTAAATGTGGGAAACCCAAAATGTGAAGAAAACCTACTGAAACTATGAACTATACTTAGGACTAATTTTTCCTTCTTCTATTACATTAGTTTCAAGGTTGATCTTTAACTCAACCTAGAGTTGCAACTCCTCAATTTTCCCAAGCTGCTACCTGATCTGAGACTTCAACCCCCTATAATTCAATCAACTTCTACTGATATTTAGTGAGCTTCAACTCACAAGGAAGCTTTGACTCCCCAACTGTTAAGCTTCCACTTATACTTGTTCTGCCAATTTGGTCATTCTTGAGTTACTGTCTCCAACAACTGATGATGACCCTATATTTTCTATCCACCTCTGCTGCCCTATCAATTTTTGACTTCTTCCATTAGGATTACTCTACAAAGATGATCCTTAAACTTATCACAAGGTGCTTATACTTCAATATCACTTGTCTAGGTGGGTTTAGTGCTAATTCCTTCACACTTTAACCATCAGATCAACTAGACATATCTGCCCTATATTCACAGTCAATTCTATAATTCAGTCATTGTTTTTTATTCTTCATAACCAAGATAACAGTCTCAACCATTCTCATTCATTGCTTTCTTTGAAATTCAGTATATTGTTATTCAATTCTTATTCATTCTTCACTCTTTATTCTCTATTTTTTCAGTTTCTATATATGCAAGAAAAAAACTATCCCTGTCATTCAATTTGCTTACACTTCAAATCTCTCTTCTTACTCTCCCAATTTGTCTCTGAATTCACTACATTCATTCACTATTTTTATCTTGATAACAAGACAAAGCTCTCATTACAAACTTCAACTTTCAAGCTTCTTCTCCCTCTGCTATATCAATTCTACTTCATTGCATTTACTTCACACCACTAGACCATCTAGTCTTGAACTAATCACAATGGTTTGAACTTTACTTGGATTAGATGTACTTACACTAATTCAACTCATGTTCTTTGACATTTTTCCTTTGTCTCTTCTTCCAATGCAATTTGATATGAAACTTTGATTCTCCAATACTTTCTCATACAAATATTTCTTGGTATTCACTATTTCAACAAATCAGTAACAATCCTTTATCCACTATGTTCTTTAACACTAATTTTACCTGTAAATGCAAGAACGTTCTCCAGTTCACTCTACCATATAAATTTCAAAATCATATTCTTACTGAGACTCTATCTTTAACACCGAGATCTCTATCTATACTCCTCTCCCTTTTGAATTCACAACATATATCTTGAATTACCTGGCACTCACACACTTGACTACTATCTTCACCAATTTCCTTTTTACTAAAGTAAATTGTGTGACTTCATTTCCTCTATCACTTCACATTCTCTGTCTTTATGACACAAGACTGAATTCTCATTGTCTTTTGACTTTCAAACTTCACCTTTCTATATTCATCTTGATCACATTGCTTCAACAGTTATTCTATCTTGCATATCAAGACAAAATTGTAATCATCTTCAAGTTTGATCATCTCATGAAATAGTCAAATACTTTTCAGTTATTCTTAGGACTCCAAGAGTTATTTCTATTTCAAAACATTATGACTCTTAAGATTCTTTAACGAACTCATCTTCATTTTGAAGTGAAATAGTGCTTGAACTTCCTTTGTTGTCTTTGATATATTTGACCTTTGGAATTCTACCAATATTCCATCAATTTGTAAGAAATCCTTCTCCAACCACTCTCAATTCAAGCATGAAGGTTTATAAATTTTGATACCTAATCATCTCACATGTCTCCTTTCAATGCATATCACACTTTCAACATGTTGCAAATAGTTTGACTATTCGTATATTCATCTGAGGACCAAAGTTATGTTCCTTATCAATTCTTGCTTGTTTTTTTGAAGGAGAAGATTTTCATAGTTGCATTAGGATACTTCAGTTGATATTTCAGGTGCTTGAGTGTGAAGATATTTTGACTTTCAACATTTGATCTTAGATACAAAGAGACTCTATTCATCCTGCACAGATTGTCTAACTTTTAAAGAAGACAGAGAAAAAACCTTCATGGTATCGAAAAGTAGTTTAAACCATGAGAGATATTTCATAGAAGGTTCAAGAAGGTTATAAACCATATTTCAAAACATTCCACCGTGATTTGGAGAAAAACACACTCTAGTTTGCAAGGATAAGATTTATCTTCCATTTAGCTGTCAAGGAATGACTGTATACTGTTTTTGAAGATTTTTGATAAGCATATCTCCAAGATTACTTGATCAATAGACAAAATTCCTTTTGCAATAGTTGGATATTGGTATGACAGATATTTTTTTCCAAATTTTAGAAGATTTTATTGGATAAAACGTGAGTTTCAAGAAAAAAATGTCTTCATTGAAACCCTAGGACAGTCACAGACCCGAGAAGGAATAAAAAGAAAGTTCTCTAACAATTCAACATGAAATTTGAACTAGGAAGTTTTTTTGGCTTCATAGAACATGTTACCTCCTTATCCAACTATTTAAAGTCAAGAAATTTTCTTGGGAAGCTTGAATTGAGTCATTGTGGTATTTCAGAGATGGAGAAAAACTTATACAGTTTACCAAATGAGCGAGAGGATTTGAATAACAACCATAGAGTAGTTATCCAAAGTAATTAAGGTATTTAAGGAGTGTATTTTAACTCTTTCAATCTTAATTTGAAATAAAACCATTAGTTTGAGTTCAAGATTTCACCTTAATAGAGGTATGATACATTTCACGAGTTCTCACTATTGTGAAAGAACCTTTGCAACTATACAAACCTGATTGTCAAGGAATGACTTCCATATAACACCATTGAGCATGAGAACAACCATTAAATCTTGACTGAGAACAAACTTAAATAGCCTTTATACTTTTTATGAATTGGTTTTGAACACGTAAGACTTGATTCTTGAAGTAATTAATACCATACCTTTGCAGGTTGGACCAAGACTTCATTGTCTAGCTTGAGGAACCTCAACAACACTTATAATCTTATGAAAGAGACGAGAAAACTATTTTTTATTTAGCAGAGCATCTAATCATGATGATAATATTGATTGAGTGCAAGATATGGATACAAACCATTCAAGGCCATGACTCTAAGCAACATTGTTTCTAGACAACTTCTCCATGTAGCATACAGTACCCAAAAATGAAATTTTCCTTCAAGCACCTTCTGAGACTATGAAACATTATAAATGAGCTAATAAGATACTCTAGAGGTGATGGAACAAGACTTGGAGTCCAAATTCACATTTTTTCTCTTATCGATTTGGTGCACACTTAGGAGAGAGAAAAAATGCTCCACCAAAATGCTCATAAATTTTTAACTACACCTCCTTTTGAAAAAAATAATTTTGCACATGAATTTTATGCTAATTTACTCCAAAATTTCATTCTATGATTTATTTGAAGGAGCCAGTATAATTTTTCTTGAGGGCTAAAAATCCAGGCAACTCAAAATGAGTTTTTCAAAAAACTTGTTTTACAAAAAATCACATAACTTAAAAAAATGACCTAAATTTGACCTGAAATTTTGCATGAAGCATCAAGACACCTTCCTTTATCATCTCCCATAATTTATAGAAAATAATAGCTACACATTTTTCTAGCCCATCTAATTTGCATGCTAGAACATTGTTTGTTCTCAACACTATTTCTGACCAACATACAAAACGGACTCCTAGAGCTGAACTGAGTCTAAACTTTGCTCATACATGTTGTAGATGCTTTTTTAACACCTATCCTATAATTTTTATCACTTGTACCATCCTTTTTCACTGATTAGGTACTTGAAACCACCCTAAAAGGACACTGCCACTCACCATCCAAGACCCTGTCTTTTTGAAACCTCATGAAATCACTTTGAACCTTTGAACAAAATCTGATAAGCATGTTCAAGAACTCTCCCTTTTCCTTCAATGCCTTTGACATCAATGACAATAACTGTCAAATCAACATGGTGTAACAAAAGGATGATTTGATAAATGAAAGGTTGAGCAAATGAAGTTTGAATGAATGCAGTTTCAACAGAAAAACAAAAAGGTCATGTTCTGACTCAAATGTTAAAAAAGGTGAGAAATATGTGAAAATGGTGGCAGAGCAAAGAATTTTCTTAGGAGTTTTAACTGAGAATTTGTAAAATGATGTCTTGTGATGATTGGTACATGATGAATGAAGAAATGAATGTTATTACATAGTATTTAACTCTTGGCATGGTTAGAGGTATTCCTTTAAGAGACATTTCCTTACATGTTTGGGAGTCATAAATGTGACTGTGTTTATTATTGGTAAATATGTATCTTGAATGTATTGCATATTATAACTCTTCGAGAAATAAGAAGGTGGCCATGATAAAACTTTATCAAACATGTTATAAGGATGATCAAATAAATATAGACATAGGAGGACAGTTTTTGGTACAGTGGAACCTTGCATGCACGTACATTACATTAGGCACCTACATGTAGATAATGAGAACTAAGTTGTTTTTATGGCCTCGCTAGGAAAACGTTTCCCTCAATGGTAAAGAAACCTTAAAGGGTAACTTGAAACAAACCTATAGTATTAATTTGAAGCTTTGGGAATAAGGATTATGTATTTTATAAGAACTTTGATGCTCTTAGACTTGCTCAGGAATGACAGTTAGGGTATTGCTAAGGTTTATGTTTTGGATCCCTTAAACCTTGAAAATTCCCATGAAACATTGTAGATATCATCTAGAAAGTGTGTTTTAACATATTTTGAAATACGTTTTGAAAACCAAGTGTTAAATTTGAAGGAGAGCTTGACAATCTAGACTAATGGTTGGTTAACACAGTCATAGGCCTAATTAAGAAGGCCAATTTGTAAAGGAAGTGTGCTCTAAAGTTGTAACCCAAACTTGAAATTTAGTGCAAAGAAAGAACATTGTAAAGGGTGTCCTGAAATGGAAAATGTTTGTCTTGAAACCTATGAGAATGGAAGTTATGACTAATAGTAATATTGAACAGGGCTACTATAAGCTTGGACAAAGGAAGGAGAAGTGTTAATGGAAGAGGTACTTAAACTAGGAGTTGAGATTTTGAAATTTACCCAAAATTCAATTTGATAAAGGGTATTGAAAAATTCTCTTAGGTTTTTCTAGGTTGTTTTAGTTGGTCCTATTCATGGTTGTAGTAGGATTTTTTGCTTGAGAAGCCAATACAAAGGCAATTTGCAAAGAGGAGATAAAGTTGACGATTTGATGAATTTTTAAACCTTTTCAAAGGTGGGATTGGCATTATTGAAGGTTTAAGAACCTATGGAATTGAATGGTTTAGAGAAATGATCTAAAATATCAATAATTAACATGTAGGAAGAAGCTTATGAACTAGATAAACACTTGTCTATAAGGCCTATAAAAGCTTAGTTTGAGTTTTGCTGCAATTCTAACTTTTGGTTGTGATTGAGTTACACCTTTCCCTGCATAAAGCCCCTTAGTCCTTCATCCTTGAAGAAATTTCCATTTCTAAAAATGACCAAGAGGAAGGAACAACAAGCACCCAAGGCCACCCTAAGGCTTAGTCGAATGCATAACCAATTGAGAGGGAGAGTGATCATGTTCTTCGTAGAATTGCACATAATTCCTCCATATGGAATCAACGTCAAGGGGACCAACTTTCCAATGCCATGTTACATGAGAAGATCGGTTGTAAGATCCATAAATATTTGAAGGATAAACACCTTCTTTGTGCCCAAGTTGGTTGTAATGAAAGCACTTGAGAGGAATTCCTTCAAAATTTAAGTATTGAGTCCACGAACCTTGAGAGGAAACTAGTTTGATGGAATGAAATAAGATCTTGGATATGTCCAACAAAGCACAAACTTGTATAAAATTTCCCTTCAAGGATCTTGTGTCAAATTTCACAAAAGGTCCCACCTTTTCAACCAAAAATGTGATAAGTCTCAGGTTCATCATGACCAAGAGGTACAATCTAATCCATAGAGGCACATTTGTAATTTGAGTAAAAGATGCATCAAAGAAGGGGCATCAAAGAAGGGAGAGCTGAGGCAAATAAAAACCTCATGAAAACCATACAAACATGTCCCATTGGTCCACACAAAATCTCTATCTTGAACACATGTGAAGGTCGCAGTAAAGAAGTCATTCTACAAATAAATTAAAGATGATTTGACAATATCCCCCATAACTTTTTTGATCGATGGGAGAGAGCAACAAGTGACATCTTGCAACCCACACACTTACATATCAAGGGTCTCTAACCAATATCCTTTTCTATTGAGGCTAGAGTGCTATCAAAAATTTCTAGCATAGGTTCCTCTAGTAAGAAAGAGACAAAATCATCCCTTATTGAGAAGGATTCAGTGTCAGGAAGGCAAGCCTCTTCATCTTTAACCTCACATGTGGAGGGAAAAAGATAGGGGGAGGGGGGCATCGTTTCATTCTTTATCAAAGGGGTCTTACCATTTTCTCTTATTACCTTGTTCATACTCTATTTTTTTCCAAGCCTAGTTCTAACCGCAATACCCATGTCATTGTTCGTTGGATGCATATCTTGAGGCAAACTACTCGGGGGCGATGCACTTGGATTTTTTTTAGGGTTTGAAATCGGAGGTTCGTGTTGCATGTGTATCCTCTCCATGACCACAAACAAAACCTTGGCTATATGTTATACATGAGAATAATTTGCCTTCCTATGTGTCTCATTGTTATTTTCATCTTCGTCGTCACCCTTATCATTATTAGGAGCTTCTAACGGTTATTTTTCCTATTCAAGGTATTATTATTAAAATAGGGTGCTTGAAATGTCAATATGTTATGTTTAGTGTAGTGTAATTATTAGTACAACACCAATCTCCATATCTACAATTTCATAGGTATTTAATGAACCGAAAAATTAAAAATCTTTTCAATTAATTTTTACTAATCAAAATAAATTGAAACTGACAATGTTTTTTAACTAAGGATAAATATTGCAATCCTTCTAGCACATTTTTACACACATTTGTATCACATGCATAAATAAATAATAGACCTTCTAACTAAGTGTCGATGTTTCATATCTAATTGTTATGAATGATGGTTAAGTGTCTTATCACATCATCCACAACAATACAAATCTTGAGAGAAACTACATTTTTATTATAAAAAATAGTGTTTTATCTCAATTATTAATGTCGTTTTCGAGTGAGGTGTCTTTCGTCTATTGATGTTATGCAAATATTTAAACTAGTACAAATATCTTAAATACATCTATTTGTAAAATGTCGATAGATATCAATCTTCATATCTTGGATTTTATGCATTTGACAAAAAAACTTTGTAGAAAAAAGGGCCCCACGCTCTATATACGATAAAAGATATTAATTTTTGATTAACTTCTCAAAGTTATAAAAAAACATTAGTGAAGCTCACCATTAAATCTATAGTCACACCATTAAATCTATAAACATAAACACAAATATATTGAGCTAATCGCACAATATATAAGGATTTTTTGGTAAAAATTAAAAGAACAATGTAGGCATATACCACATTAATTGATAATTTTATTACATTTTCTTCATATTTTCCATTGGTGTGTTTCCAAATAAAAACCCACATTCTACCATATGGTTGATATGTTACTACTTTTTCCTTGACATATAAAATTTTGAAACAAAAAAATGAGAGTCAAATAAACTTAAATTTAATGTCTAAAAAAAACTCTCTCTATCACACCATTAAATCTCACTCCTTACTACCATTATAAAATGCCTATCAACATATCTATAAATACAAATAAATTTTATGATGTTGTTTAAGAAACACAAAATTTTTATAAAACATTTTGAATTAAATTTTGTGGTATATATCACCATTGATAAAAGATCTCCAACAGTTTTGAGTTTCCAAGAATCCTTCCGCAATAATATAATCTCTAATGGTGAATATGGTCTTTATTGGATGCAGGCTATTCAATCTTTTGTGTTTAAGATATTGGGGTAAATTTATTTCCTTCATTATGATCATTGAATGCCACATTCAATCCTTAGGAATTTTTTTGTTAAATAATTTTGAATCTATCATCTGTTTGCGATGTACTCGTTGTATCCCTTCTTTCCACTCCAATATAAAATTATTTGGGCTAATGACTGTACAGAAGTTTGTAATTTTCCCCCTATTCTTTGCTTCAACACAATGATTTTAAAAATTAATAACAGCCATTGGAGAGAGAGAATTTATGGGCCGTTATACCTCTGTTTTTCTATTATATTCACAAACCTAATACATTTAAATCCAAAATCTCAAACAGATCTTCAAATTTGTGGAGTGAATAGTGTTGTAAGAAAACATGACAGTAAAAAAATCTGCATTTTAAAAATGGAGATGTCCCAAAATTTGTGGAGTGAATAGTGCAGTCAAACAAACATACCAGAAAAAAATACATTTTATAAGTGGAGGAGATGTCACAAAATCACCTAAAATCATTGTAAAATTCAGTATACTCTTAAACATCCACAACAGAGAAGAGAACAAATGAAGCATAAAAAATAAAACATCAAAAATAATAGAGAGAATGCATGTAATATGTGATAAGTGGGGGAGGCAGAGGATTTGGTATTTACTCGCTACTAAGCATCTAGACAAAATTGAAGAAGTTTGAGGATCATTCATGCAAGGTAAATTGATACATTCAACCCATGAAGAAGAAGAATATAGCGAGTTGAGAGAGAGAGAGAAGTTTGATGAGGGTTTGATGTGTGTGAGCTGAACTTGGATCACAATCAGCTATGGGATCAATATATTTTTTGTGGTCATTCTCTTACAAAATATCTTACGATGATTCATATTCATAGGAGTCCTTTGTTGTGAGTAATATTAACAATGGTTTAGGGGTTGGTGTTTCTTGTGGGGTTGGTGCCTCACTAAACAAATCTTGTAGGATGTGTGATATTCTTACAAGTCCTTGCTTTGGGTAATATAAACAATGGTTTTCAGTGGATTTTCTTCCCCACAAGGGTTTCCCACTTACATCTAGTGTCTATGTGTTCTCTCTCATTGCATGCTCTTATGAATGGTTAATGGACATCTAATAAGCTCACATGTGGTTATGAATGATGAATGGTTAAATGAACATTGAATGTTTGTCATGGTAAAAGAAGTTAAAGTTTTGTGGGAATGATTCACCTCCCCACCCGCCGCCGCCGCCCGCCCCGCCCCCCTGCCCCCTTAGTCCATTATGTTTCCAACAATATCTTATATCTATTTAAACAATTCTTCAACATTCAGGCTTCCTCTATACTCTGGAATCTTCAATTTTGGTTTAGTACTTGCCCGTATCACTACTCTCAGTAATCTTGCTTCTACATCTCCTTCTTCCTCAAGTTCTTCTTGTAGTTATCCTTTTGATTCTTATTATTCTTTATCATTGACATCACCTACTAACGCACCTCTTATCTGAGAAATCTCTACTGCCTCCAAACGTACTTGAACATTCCTCATCAATTCCACCAATTCTTCTTCTCTTCATTGCCCTCTTTGTCCTCTCCTGGCCCTAGCTCTATGATTCATTTCCTATCTTCATCTTGCAAGCTTCTGTTTCACAGCTTGTTTTTCAATTATTCTAGGTCAACCAACTTTAACCACCCTAACCTTGTTTTGATACCAATCTGATGGAGATAGGGTGGTGCCCTTATTGAACCTTCTTTCTTAGGAAATTGATGAAGGGTTTTATGACTGAGTTTTTTTTTTATTACTAGCACTATTAATAAACGAGGAGCACATGATTCTTTTTTAGGCATTAGTATTTCAACTCCCAATAGTCTTCCACTTAAGTTCTTTACTTGATATGGAATAAAATGCAATTGCCAATGATGGCCGAAATTGGATGAAAAGGGTTGACAACAAGGTTACAGTGAGACCTTAAGTCCTTCAACCGTGAGTTGGGGGTTTCACAAATGTTTAACTTATTTCACCCATTTATTATCCTGCTTCACGTTCCTTCACTCATGGTGAAGATGTAATGCTTATGATGCTCTTCTTATTAATCAAACAATAAGTTGAATGAAAACAAGTGACTTGATGAGATGGCCATGAACCTGTGACACTCTTGATTCAATGCATGAGTTCCATCATATCTGAAATCCACAAGAGTGCAAGTCTATATTGATCCTATTCAAGTGTCTATGATGATCAAATAATTCCTTATGATGGTCAAATTGAATATGCCCTAATTAATAGTAGTTTCATCTAGGTTTCTTCAACAAAACTAAACAAACTCATAGAGGTCCTATAGGGATGGACTCATTCACATATAATCATAACCCTAACCCTATTGTATCATTTTTCTAAGGACTTATAAATCTCTTCTTATCCTACTCAAGCCTCTCTCCAACAGGGGAAACTCAAAACTTCCAACCATACAATATTAAAACTAAACCCTAACACAAATAGAGGTTTGTCACAATTTTAAACCTAAATATGAAGATCCTAGCAAAATTTGAATACATGGTCTTATATCTCAAGTCTTCACAAGTTTACTCATACTACTAAATGTCAAGAACATGAAGAAAGATGGTCTACAGGCCCTTGTTTTCATATTCAAGGTTTTTAACCTATTCTCGTGAAGAAACATATAAATAGGAAGAATTACCATGCCGAGAGGGTACTTCCATTATTTGAAAACATGTAACAAACTTTATTCCATGATGAAAGGGGGGATGATTGAACATAAACTATATTTCTTGTGTGTTCTTGGAACTATTGCACACACATTCTTGAAAAATATTTTTCTTACATCTAATACCCTACTACAAACTCTTCCCCTTATTCCATTTAAATGAAAAGTCCACAATAATCTCTCTACTCATGTCCACATACAATTAAGGAGATAACCACCTCTCAGGTTTCTAAATTGAATGTGGTAGCTAAGTTTAGTTAAACATGTAGTTACAAGGTGCATAAGGTGACCAACATTGCCAAAATGTGCCATTAGGTTTCTTATATCTTTCCATGAAAGATCATGGCCAAACTAGTAGAAGAAAACCAAGAGAAGTACCTATTTAGTAAGTTAAGAATTCAAATGTTCAAAATATCAAGTTTTGGTAGGAAAATCAATTTGAACAAGTTCGAGGGTTTCAAGTGCAAGTAAATGACAAGGAAAACATGCCTTATTGTTCAAAATGAAATCCTAGACCTTAAGAAAGCCAAAATTGCAAAAATTATCCACGAATTCTCCTACATCACCTTGATCCTTTTGTAAGAGATCCCTCTACTTTGGGTGCCCTTCCTCTCAAGGATGATTCAATACCTCCCCCTAATACTATTTTTGCATGTATGACTTTCATATTGTTTGTTGTTTACTGTATTTACTTAATACTATTGATATGTCGTTACCACATGTGGCATTATCTTAACTTTTAAACAGTTTTTTTAACATTAATGTTCGACTGTGTATTCTTATTAGTCACTCCTTTTATTGTGCTTGTTGTAATTTTTTATATTTGCTAGTTAATATATTGATGTATTCTAATAAATAACTCGTATTCATGCAATTAAATCTGATTTACTAATTTATATTTATTTATATATGAATTTCCTGTGTTTTTTTATATTTGGTAATTATGAGGCCTCTATTGGGGCCCTCTTCCCTAGTAAAGTGGGTAAATTCATGATAATAGCTAAAGAGTCTCTAGAACTGAATAATAAAGAGCTAAACATTGCCAACATTGCTAACCAATCAATAGTTTAAGGGAGGATATGCCCAAGCACAAAATACAAAAAAACATCAAGAACGTACTAGGCAAACAACCACAAAGGAAACTGAACAATCACAAACAAATTGAATAGTAATTGAAAACAACCAAAGACTAAATCTCACAAAGAGAGGGTTGGG
This sequence comes from Taxus chinensis, assembly GCA_019776745.2. Taxonomy (NCBI): domain Eukaryota; kingdom Viridiplantae; phylum Streptophyta; class Pinopsida; order Cupressales; family Taxaceae; genus Taxus; species Taxus chinensis. The sequence goes on from CM034150.1 coordinate 43,392,662, forward strand.
AGCTATCTATAGCTCAAGAGCATTCTTCTCCCTCTTCGGGTGGAAAGGCCATCCATAGATGCTTGAGAACCATATGAAAATGAAACCTTTGCCTCCAATCTTTCCACCTTCTTGTTGGAAATATTGTCATTGATGTCAAAGGCTTAATCATTGATGTATTTGGTTAACGGACGCTGACAAAACTATTGACGGATTTTGACGGAAATAGTAGAAAGTAACAGAAATAACCAGCAATATAGAAGGGCATAAAACCAAAGTTTAAATACATGAAAATAAGTGTTTTTGCATAAGGATTATCATGGTATAAGCAAGATATATACAACTGTACATAAGAGAGAGATATCAACATTTTAAAGTGTTCATATGCCATGTTTTATGGTGAAAAAGAAGATTTAATAATGGCTGGCATCGATTTAATGATAACAACGATTTGTCTAAGGAGAGGTAGCGTTCATATCAAGTGGTTAATTGCATTGTTTAATGTGCATTTAATAATTATGGGCTGCATTAATTATTTTTGGTTTTATCCAACTAATGCACTTAATTAAGTTGTGTTAATTAAATAATGGAAAGGTTGTGTCGGTTGGAATGATTTGTCTTTTCGAAAGGATGTGAGAAGAATATATAAGGAGATGGAATCATTTGATTTAGGAAAGCAATTTGAGTGTTTCTTCATTCAAGTTTAAGGGAGAGAAGAAGAAGAGAAGAATATGAAATATAAAAAGAAGTGAAGGGCAGATTTATTTTTAATGAAGAGTTGCAACAATTTATATATGTGAAGGGACTGAAATAAATAAGAAGGATATTCTTAGCAGTAGTTTTGTTCTATCATCTGTTGAAGCAACAACAACATAAAAGATAGGAAAGAGTTTGTTCTTCGTAAGGAAGGTTAGGGCCTTCATATTCGAAGAGATCGGTGTCTCTTGCTGAGTTGGTGCTTAGCAAAAAGGAGTTGGTGCTCTATAGGTTGGTGCCTACAAAATTGTAACTTGGGGATTGGTGTCCCCTGTAGGTTGGTGCCTACAAACATTTGAGAAATATAATAAAGAATATTTTCTCTGTGGTTTTCTCCTGAAAGGGTTTCCACGTAAATTTGTGTCTATTTTTCAGTGTGTTGGTTTGTTTTGCATTCATTGATTGTTTTGATATATTCACTGTGAAACTGATTAATTGTGATTACAAATATGAGATTAAGTGTTAAATTTAAAAGAATATCATAATACTGATTCACCCCCCCTCTCAGTATTATCTTGTGCTTAACACTTCTTCCGTTGTTTTTTGTTGTTGATCAACGACATGCAAGAAGCCAAGGTTTCCTTACAAGTTGATGGGGGAGTGATGAGTTGGTGGGAGATACCAACATCAACTATATTTTTGTCACCACAAATCCCATGGTCCTTTATCCTTGAAGCAATTTCCATTTCTAAAAAACGATCAAGAGGAAGGAACAACAAGCACCAAAGGCTTAGTCGAATGCATAACTAATTGAGAGGGAGATTGATCGTGCTCTTCATAGAATTGCACATGATTCCTCCATATGGAATCAACATCAAGGGAACCAACCTTCCAACGTCATGTTAGATGAGGGAATGGGTTACAAGAACCATAAAGCTTTGAAGGACAAACACACGCGTTGTGCCCAAGTTGGTTGTAATGAAAGCACTTGAGAGGAATGTCTTCAAAATTGAAGTATTGATTCCACGAACCTTGAGAGGGCACTAGTTTAATGGAATGAGGCAAGAGCTTGGATAGGTCCAACAAAGCACAAACTTGCACAAATTTTCCCTTCAAGGATCTTAAATCAAATTTCCCAAAGGGTCCCACCTTTTTAACCAACAATTTGATAAGTCTCATGGTCATCATGACCAAGAGGTTGTACAATCTAAGCCCTAGAGGCACATTTGTAATTTGAGCAAAAGATGCATCAAAGAAGGGAGAGCATGGGCAAAGAAAAACCCCATGAAAACCATAAAACCATGTCCTGTTGGTCCACACAAAATCTCTATCTTGAACACATTTAAAGGTCACAATAAAGAAGTCATTCTACAAATGGATGAAAGATGGTTCGACAATAGCCCCCCATAAATTTTATATCCGATGGGAGAGAGCAACATGTAACATCTTGGAACCTGCACACTTGCATGTCAAGGATCTCTAACCAATATCCTTTTTTGTTGAGGCTAGAGTGCCATCAAGAATTTCTAGCACAGGCTCCTTTGGTAAGAAAGAGACAAAATCATCCCTTATTGAGAAAGATTCAAGGTCAGGAAGGCAAGCCTCTTCATCTTAACCTCACAGGTGAAGGGAAAAGGACAAGGGGGAGGGGTGCAACATTTTATTCTCCACCAACATGGTCTTGCCCTTTTCTCTTGTCACCTTCTTTATACTCTGCTTTTTTCCAAGCCTGGTTCTAACCCCAATAGCCATGTCAATGTTCATTGGATGCACATCTTGAGGCAAACTACTAAGGGGCGATGCACTTGGATTTCTTTGTCTAGGGTTTGAAACTAGGGGGACGTGTTGCATGTGTCTCCTCTCCACCACTACAAATAGAACCTTGGCTATTTGTAATACAAGAACATCTTTTGTGTTCCTATGTATGCCATTGTTATTGTCATCTTCACCTTCGCCCTTGTCACTACTAGGAGCTTCTAACATCCATTTTTCCTATTTTAGGGTATTATTATTAAAATAGGGCTCTTGAATTGTCAACGTGTTATGTTTAGTGTAGTGCAATTATTAGTGCGACGCCAATCTCCATATCTACAATTTCATAGGCATTTAATAGAACCGAAAAATTAAAATTCTTTTTGATTATTTTTTACTAATAAAAACAAATTGAAACCATCAATTTTTTTTAATTAAGGATAAATATTCCGATCCTTCTAACACATTTTTACATACGTTGGTATCACATGCACAAACAAATAATAGACCTTTCAACTAAATGTCAAGGTTTCATAGGTATCAAAAGGTTGTCTAATTAGTATGAATGATGGTCAAGTATGTTGCCACATCATCCACGACAATACAAATCTTGAGAGAATCGACATTTTTATCATAAAAAAATATTAGTTTATTTCAGTTATAAATGTTATTTTCTATTGAGGTATCTTCCGTCTATTGATGCTATGAAAATATTTAAACTAGTACACATATCTTAAATACATCTATTTGGAAAAATATCAGTCTCAAGGCTCATATCTTAAGATTTTTTGCATGACAAAAAAAAGTTTGTAGAAAAAAGGGCCCCAAGCTTTATGTGGGATAAAAGATATTATTTTTTGATTGACTTCTCAAAGTTATAAAAAAACATTAGTGACGCTCCAATAAATGTCAAATTTAATTTACAAAATAAAATAATATAGTTACACCATTAAAACTATAAACATAAACACAAATATTTTTTTTTTTTGGTAAAAATTAAAAGATCAATGTATGCATATAACACATTGATTGATAATTTTATTAGATTTTCTTCATATTTTTCATTGGTGTGTTTCCAAATAATGTTATTATTTTTGCTTTGACATTAAAATTTGAAACAAAAAAATGACAGTCAAATAAATGTTAAATTTAATGTCCAAAATAAAACTTTATCTATCACACCATTAAATCTCACTCCTTATTACCATTATAAAATGCCTATCAACATATTTATAAATGAAAATAAGTCTTAAAATGCTGTTGAAAGATTTTGGAAACACAAAATTTTTATATGATATTTTGGATTACATTTTGTTATATATCATCACCATTAATAAAAGATCTCCAACAGTTTTGAGTTTCCAGGAAGCCTTCCGCACTAATATCATCTCTAATGGTTAAGATGTCCCAAAATTTCTGTAGTGAATGGCGCAGTGAAAAAAACATACCAGCAAAAAAAAAATGTATTTTATAAATGGAGGAGATGCCACAGAATCACCTTCAATCAATGCAAAATTCAGTCCACTCATTAAACATCCACAACAGAGTAGAGAACAAATGAAGCAATCATCGCTAAAAAAAACATCAAAAATAATAGAGAGAATGCATATAATATGTGATAAGTGGCGGAGGCAGAGGATTTTGATATTTTCTCATTATTAAGCATGTAGCCGAAATGAAATATAACATTGTGTAGTGCCAATTTTCACACAAGTGATATCTTGCACAGTCATGTATCACCTTGATCACCTCAACACAAAAGCCCATTGTCTGATTCGACATTCAAAAATCTACAATCTTTGAAGACTAGTCAGCGAAATGCTTTGGTAGAGACTTAAAACTCCTAACAACACTGAATACAGAGAGTATAAAGGATTTAGATTTGAAATTGTGGGGATGGACATTTGAAAGATGATTCAAGCATGGCAATTTTTCAATGACTGACTGATAACGCCGTTGAATTCCAACTTGCTCATGTTTTCTGAGTTTGGCACACTACTCAGAACCGGCTATTAATTTCAGAAGTTACAATTTTTTCAGTTGACCAATGTTAGTAGGTACATCCCTTATACTGGCTTCATTTAGATAGAGTTGTTTCAGCGACATCAGATTTCTGATTTGATCAGGCAACTTCTGCAATTGCTTGCATCCCAAAAACATCAGATTCTCTTGCGATGTTTTTGAAAATATCTAGCATGAACTTGAGCTTGAAACAATATATTGCAGGTCTGATAAATCAAGTAATTACGGGGATGCTAGCTTCTTAAAAGTAACTGGTAACATCTTTGACTCTGTGCAATTTCACAAATCTATATGCTGCAGGTTTGTCAATGAGGCTGCAACCAATTTTCACTGAACAATTAAACAAAACGAAGGCAAAAGTTTTAGTTTTAAAATAACTCAAAAGGAAAACACAATTGTATATTTGTTTCACATTGATAAAGATCTTAAACTCAAAATAGAAAAAGCAAAAACTTGAAACCTAGTCAAGCAACTTAACTGGCTGAAACCAGTTCCCAAGCCTTTTAAATATCAATAACTAATGGAAAGTAACAATTCTTAAAAGAAAATATCATGCTCACCTTCGTTTTATTCTGAATGCTGGTAATCTGCCCAGGAAGCAAAAAGAGAACGTTAGTGTTGAATCACAATTTCTCTTCCCAAATCACAAAGGTGACTGCGCACAATTATGTTATTGGATTGGTCAAGTTCAACAAGACACTTAGTTAAAAGTATATTCCAATATGCAAACCACTCAACCCGGATTCACCCCCCCTTAGTGAATAAAGAAGCCGTTTATATCCAAGAAATCCTTTACTCTTCTTCATCTACATTCTGTGTTGATTCCTATGAATTGTGTGAAGCAGCCAAGGCCTTCCAAGTTGTGAAAGATTTCCAACAGGAGGAAGAACATCATCAATATTGCTATCAGAGAGATCTAAAACAGTCAATGACTACATATATCCAATAGAATCTCCTCCCACATTTGTCCTGCTAAGAGAAAGGCCCTAGAGTTTGCAAGAAGGCTGTACAGTGGAAGAGAGGTTTATTTTGAGATCGGAGAGGTTGGAGAAAAAAAGGTTCCTCAAGTGTGGCGGGCTAAACAGAGGAGAAAGGATTTAACCTAGGGGTACTACAGTCAAAGAGTGAGAAAGAAACCAAAGATGTGTGATTTGAAATCCATTTGGGAAATGGCATGTGACTGAAGTCATTGTAACCAAGGTTGAGATGGGAGAGGGAGGTGAGGTTTACAAGAGGAGAGAGAATTGTACCTGAAACACCACAATAAGACGTTGTAAGATTGGTGAGGATGCAGCAATCATCTCCCATTGTTGGAGTCACATAAATCAGCCCGAGGTACTCCAACCCTTGCAAATGTCCCATCCATTCGCCAAACTGCCAGCTCTCCAAGTCATCATTGAAGGAGATGTCCAGAAATTTCAATCTAGACATGTTGTCAATTAAACTTGGAATTCAGCCTATAAACCCACAAAAAAACAAGCTCAGTCAATCTGTTGAACATTGCAACTTCTGAAGGGATGGCAAGAGGGTGAAAGTCAATCAGGTAACAGCTTGAAGGGATGGCTGAGGTTGAGGTACTCCAATTGCTGCAGTTGTAACAAACCATGGAAAATTAGGTTGCTCGAATTCCTCGCATGTAACAGCCAAGAGCAGTTAAAATCCTTATAAAGCAAGTAGCCAGTGTAGAGGTCGTAGTGATTCCCATCCACTAGCAAGAGTCTACTCCCGTCCATGATTTGAGATGGTCATGTGGATCATCGAGGCCTCATCAAACCATGGAAAATTTGGCTGTTTGAACTCCTCGCATGTAACAGCCAAGAGCAGTTAAAATCCATACAAAGCAAGTGGCCAGTGCAGGGGTCATGGTGATTCCCATCCACTAGCAACAGTCCAAGTCCCTCCATGATTCAAGATGGTCATGTGGATCATTGAGGCCTCATTTGAAATCTTCAGTGGAGATTGTGCAACATCTATATGTAAGAACCAGCAATGCACATACAAGCATGCCAATTTTCCTAGGGAAGCTCAGAATTGACTTCATCAGGAAGAGGATGTTTTCAAAGACATCTGATTTGTGATTTGATGAGGCCACTTTTGCAATTCTTTGCATTCCAAAAACTTTAGATCCTCTTGTAATGAATTTGAAAATGTCATGCATGAACTTGAAACAATAACAAGTAACTCCCTGAAAGAAAATTTGATTCTGTGAGATTTAACAAATCTATATGCTGCGAGTTTGTCAAGCCACTAATTTTCATTGAACAATTAAACCAAAAAAATAGTAAAAAAAATAGTTCTCGCTGAAACCTTGCCGTGCCTTTTAAATATTAATAGCTAAAGGAAAGTTGCAGTCATCAAAAGAAAGTAGCAAGCTCACCTTCGTGTGTTTTTATATGCTGATAATTAGTAGACAAGCCAAAGGAGGATGTGAGTGTTGAATCACACTTCTTCTTCCCAAACCACAAAGGTGATTATGCACAAGATGTTGGATTCATCACGCTCAATTAGACACCAAATTATAAGTATTTTCCAAAATGTAAACTGTTTAACCCTAATCCAACACACCCTTGCTGAATAAAGAAGCAGGCTATATCCAAGAATATCTTTTTTTCTTCTTTATCTAAGGCATCATAGCTTATTTTCAAGCCTTATTTGAAGACTTAATGTAATTCATGTTTTCAGTTAATATCTTCAAATTATAAGGGTGAACAGGATTGTATCCAAGCATGCCAACAAAAGAGTTGCATGATATTACACAATACAACTCTTTTAGTTGAATCATGAAAAGTGTGACTAACAAAAATAGATCTATACACACAAGAATGTTTACTTAGGTATAGCTTTTTTGTTAGTGTAATTTTACCAAAACCGTCCATCCCCTCATTTCCTACATGTTGTGCAATCTGCACAGATTGCAATGGAAAAGTTTCATAGCTTCGCTCGCCTCCGTGTGAATGTTTGGTAACCCTTAATGCAACCTCGTCCATCCTCTTCATAGCATCATCCTCCGCAGCACTCTTCGACAGCATCCACTAACCACTTAACCTTTACAAGATAATAAACAATAACTCCATAAAATAGAAAGAAAAACAGCAGATGAACTGGATCTAGATGAAATAGGAAGAGGAAGGAGAGATACGAAGCAGATGTTTAGGGTTTGATAGTTTCCGCACGCGTATCTTCCCTTCTTTTCAGATCGGAAAATGCACGCCCCACGCGTATGGTTGTTAAGAGCCGTGTTATTAAATTAAATAAAATAACTCGGGGTGAGTGTCACCGACCTTGGAGCAGAATTATTGGTGCCGTGTGCTTAAGAAAATTGGCGAATTTAGGTAATGATAGCTGTAAAATATCTAATCCTTAAAGTTTGGCGAATTATGTTACTTGTTTGGAGAACTTCTATATTGAGAGACATATTGGACACTCATAGTAAGGTAACGAATATTTGTATCTTACGATTAATCGATCATTGTGTTAGTGAGAGGGTCACCTCTAATGCAGTTTCATCTTTATTGTCACAAGGATCATAATATTTATCGCAAGAATGACTTTTTGATTGAATGTAAACTTTTAGAGTTGTGACGCAACTCCAAGGTGTATTGAGCCCACAACACTAACAGTGTTTGTCATTGGTAACATCGATATCATCGCCCAAGCTAAAGGTGGAGATTGGGGTGGCACCGTTATAGATATACTTTATTAGTGAGAGGGCCACTTCCATTACAACATCATGGCGTAAATGGTGCTCCACGCATTGTTTGTATCTCACATTCACTTCTCTGAAAACAAGATCTCAATGCAACAATGACAATGACAATGATGTTAGGGTTCATTCAAAATAAAACTCTCCCACCATTTCTCCTTCAGTAGAGGCAACTACAAGAACGTCCCATATGTTTAAAACCCTATTCATCTTATATTCTTGAGCCCGCACAATGGCAAAAAAAGAAAATAAAAATAGTAGTAAAATTATTAAAGATCAAATTATTGCAGCGATAGAAAAAACCTAAGATTTTTTTTATTCTTGATGTTTAGAGGGTTTATTGGTGCTCTTGGCACCAACTTAAATCAAATCTAAATTTAAGAGAGATTCACAACATAAATTATAACGCATTGATAAATTGATATTGAAATAACTAGTTTTAGATTTTAACTCATTTATGACGTTAAAATATGAAAAATTATATTAGAGATTATTAATAAGTATGCATATATTGTAACGCTTATAAAACCATGATTTAAGAATTTGTTTTACTTTAATTACAATCCATTTATTTGGATGAGGAAAGGACACTAAATAAACGAGTATTAAATTATTAGTTCCAATTAAAAAATAAAATAATCTTTCACTTCACCCCCTACCAAAATATGTAAAGAAGCCTGCAAAAATATAATTTTTAAAAAACTTTTAGTAACTGATGAATTTTTTAACCAACAAATTTTCTAACGTGTTTTTTTTTCATTGTATAAGAATTTGATAGTGTGAGACCGCTTTCACAGGAATGGGTAAGGGGCCAATTCCCTTATAATATAGCCTATCAGCTAATTAAGTTGTGGTTTTTGCATGTCTAGTCTCAAAGTTGTTTATATGAATGTCTTTGTTGAGTGTTAGTTATTGATATGATAGTTTGGTTATCATTTGATTTGCCAAAACCCTGAAAATAAAATTTAGGTTTTAGATATTATTGTGGAATTAAAATAAATTATTTTGTTTGTTTTACAAATAATCAGTGTAAAAGCATACAAATTCATCTGAGTATACAAAACAAGTTTACTATATTTTATATTGCAAGATATATTTAGCCTAATTAAATGTAGGTAATTGAGTATTGGTTACGACCCAACGTAGTTTTAGAATTGTCACCTAGATGTGTACATAATATACTTTGGTCGTTAATATGGTACTCAAATATGTACCTAAAACACTTTTGTCATTAAAATAACAGAGTATTTAAAAGGAAACTTTAATGCCATGATGAAATTGATGACAAAGCTTTCAAAACAATTTTAAAAATTTACAAATCATTTATTGTCAAAATATATACAAAACAAATTTCCAGTACTGTCTCCCAAGGCCTTTAAGTTGGCCCTAAAAAAAGATTTTCCATCGAACTTTAAAAACACGAAAAAAATCACATTACACCTCTAATTAAATTACAATCATTTATTTGCAACACTAGTAATCATACATGAAGTGTACGATGGAAACGCCGAAGGGGATACGTCAAAAAAGTGATACTGCAGAATGAACCAAAGACAAAGAAACAAGGTCAATGAAGGATGGTTAGAGGGAGGAGAAGTCGTAGGTTAGGAGAACTGTTTAGGGGAGACTGTTAAACTCTTCTTTCCTATAACGACAACATTTTTTGTCAATTGTTAGAAAGAGAAAAGGGGTGTGGCGTGCAAAGCAATGAGGTAACATATTTTGGAGATATGTGTTGACCTAAAACCCCAACAAGAGTGTGGGATTTAGGACGTTCGACCTTAGTTAAGGATGTATGTGAGAAATGTAAATTGGATCTAAACTGTTAACAAAATTATAAAACACGTAACAATTTTCATTCCAAACTTCAATCTTTAATTATTTATCAAAAATCTTTACATAGGTCTCAATTACATTCATATTCTTTCTCACTCTATCTCATACAATTCACTCTTTTCAATTTTCTCTTAGTATGGCACTCACATATTCATTTCTTGTGACGCGCCCAAATACAAAAGGTTAATTATAATAAATATACAAAACTAAATAACATCAAAAGTCACTTCTCTTGATTCGTGCCTCTGTCGGCTTCTGTTGTGTTCTGGCTTGATTTGTCTTCAATCCGCGGCTTTATGTCAGCTTCTGCGGCTTCCTGGAGTGTAATGTGGCTTTTTCCCATATTCTGCAGCTTTTCTACGTTACCAGTGGTTTGGTCCAACTCTTTACGGCTACTTACTGTCTTTGGCGACTTTATTCTTATGCTCGTGGCTTATCCAAAATTTGATGAAGAACCCTGTCAACATCATCCCCCGACTTAAACTTTGCCTCATCCTCGAGACAACCAAAATTGATGAAGAACCCTGTTTTTTCCTCCAAAATGTTTCTTCAAAAACATACTATGTAGGCATTGACCACCATAACTTAGACGGCTAGTGTAAGGAAATATTCCCCCGCTCGACTCGCTCGATTGGATTTATGAGACGCCAATCTTGAGATGGTAAAGACATCAACCACTAAGGAACTTAGATGTCTGGCATAAGGAAAGGTTCCTTCGCTCGAATTTCTCGACTGGGTATGTGGGACGCTCTACCTCTTTCTTGTTTTTAGGGTGGAGCTTGGGGATGTACTATGTAATCTGTGGGGTGATATTCTTCTCAAAATTGTACCATAAATCAAGATGAAAGTTAATTTGATTTACCCATTCTTGCAGTTGTGCATTCTCTTGGATTAATGGAAGAATGTTTGAGGGTGGTGGTTTTACTTGAATTGAATTCCATCTTTGGTGAGCAGTTGTCACCTCTTGTTGCATTCTGTTTATGAATCTATTCGTCATATTGATGCATTCTTGCATCCTTGTAATCTTCTCTATCCATGTCCTTTGTTTGGTCTGATATGTCTCTGTTTGTTCAGCAATCTTTGTTCTTTGGGTTCCATCTTTATATGTACTGATATCGTATGTAGCAGCTTTTATATTTATTTATTGCTCCAATCGATTAAGCTCTGCTTTCTCCTTTTGAGTTTCACTGGGCCATCCTATTATATACGTGTAGTAAGCTACAACATATTGTAGCTCTATTTATAACTTGGTGACCACGGCTTGTGTATCTTTCCTTCTTTGTTGATTCTCCACCTATTGTGGCTTAAGAATTTATTGTTTATACTCTTACACAACATCCTTGCTAATTTTCTTCTTTTCTGTTTCCAATTGAGTTGTATCTTCCTTTAATATTTCAACTACTGCCTTCTTTGTTTGCACCTCTATTTGTAGATTGGATGCAATACAGATATGAGGCTTTGCAGTTTGAATGGATGAGAGTATCTTTTGCATTGCTTCTTCCATCTCAACGCATCATTGCATCCAATCATGTTTAGCACTTTTTTCAAGTACTTGGCTACACATTAGACAATATTTAGCCCTAGTCTTATATTACTATTTACAAGGTTCTCAACTGTATAAAGTACTAATTAATCCCACCTTTTGGCCACCTTTTTCTTATCTTTTATTTCATCTTTCTCACATATTTCTTGATACCTATCAGCCCATTTCACGACCTTTCCGACATTCTAGCGTGAAATCAGGGTGCCCCAGCCTGTACTGAGGTGCCTCGAGGTGCCCTAGTCTCATTCCATGTGCCTCGATCTATGAAAAACCTCTTCCACTTCTTTTTGGGTCACTTCTAGTTGTTGGTCGTCCTTATCTTCTTCTCATTCGGCCTTGTCAGGATTACTTACGAAATTAATCTTGAGAGCCCTATAAATATAAAGCTATAAGACCATAATAAGGGTCTTAGGTCATTACATATTATCACTACTATCACCTCATCTAGGGTTGCATCCATTGCATCACTTACATCCACATAATGTACCATGCATTTAAGCTAGGAGAGTATGCATCACACACATTTTTAGAGGAGGAGGGATTATATTCTACTATCTACATCTTCTATAGATATCTATAGCTCGCTATTTCACAAAGTGCAACTAGCACGAGAGAACCTAGGGCACGACATGCACACACTCATAAGAACTACATCAGGGTCTGTAATGTATTGCAATGCTCATTGATAAGTCCACTAGTTTGGCTGTTAAGGTCAATTTGACCCATTCTTCTTCTTCTTGTGCAGGGCATCATCCAATTCATCCGAAAAATTGAGTGTGATAGATAGGTAGGGTTTCAGATCTCCTTGCGACACGAGAGATCATAGATCTTGAGTTTTTTCACATTTTCTAGTGCCCAGAATCTAGACCAAGGCACCCCGGGGCACCCCAGTACACTCTCAGGTGTTTATGTCACTTCAGACAGTTCGGATCTACCCTTTGCAGGGTCCTTGAGTGGTCATTTGTACTAACCGGAGTTCCAGTTTCAGGTCTGCGATAACCTGTGACAGTCTGTCGTTATCAACTAAGTCATTTCCCTTTTCCCTCTTACACATTAGGGTTTTATTTTATCTAGGATAGTTTATTTACATTTATTTCATACTTCTTTAGTTCATTTACAAAGTTTTAGTCCTCCTATTTAGATAAACACTAAAACCCTAAATACCCCATTTAGGATCTTATTTTTGTTAATCCTTTTGGTGAACCCAATCTCTCTCTTCTTGCCCCTTTTAGGGTTTTGAATCCACACTTTCCACCATGGGTAAGCATCATAGAAAGTCCTCTTCTCCTAAGTCTTTAGTTACTTTGAAATTTGATAGTTATGGCCACGCTTTCACCAATACCCCCACTGCTTCTTTTGGTTTTAACCCTTTTCCCTCATTTATTGACCTTCCATCTTCTGGGATGGATCCTCGGGCTATTTCGGATGTTGTTACCTCTTACTTATGCACCATTAATCATGCTACCTTATCCCAACTCATTACTGAAGTCCAAGATCTTCCTCCTGATCCTATCATTATCTCTCCCACCTTGGGCATAACTGAACTCTAACCCTACACCTCCTTCTTCTACATCCATAATCGAGTCTCCACCTTCACCAACACCACCTACCTTAGTCCCTACTATTTGCATGATCAACCTAGTCCTTTCCACTTCTGTTGCTACTTCGAAACCATCGAATAAACCTACCCCGCACTACTTAGCTTCTTTTCTGATTCCTCCCTTGTCCCTTTTTCTATATGATATGCCATTCACAACAACTCTTCGCATGCTTAGTATTGTTTCTTCCCCACCACCTATCACTACTAATGCTATTATGCCATACCGAGATTTCTCACCACCTCTTGATATCATCCCATTCTTGCCACCATCCCCCACCTCCTTAGTATGCCCCTCATTCACTTGTACTCTCTTCATCAACAATTTCTACTGGGAGCACATACCTCTCGACACCTGATGTCCTACCACCGTCTATTCATATGACAGTCTCTGTAGACTAGGGTTCCACCTTGATGACCTTTATACTCCTTTGAGCGATCCACATTTGTATCATGGTTTTGTTATTCTCACTGGCACTTATGGTTTGTGTGTTTTTCACCTTGTGGTTCATCTCGCATGCCATCCTACTACCTATCCACTTACACTAGGCCAATATTGGTTAGATTATATTGGGGGCACCCTTGATCTTGATCATATTGATATCACCTTCCCCATGCCATTCAAAACTGCTAGTATTTGTAGTAGTTTTTTTGCTTGCTATACACCCAACCTTACTGCTTGGTATGCTCAGGGATGCCCATTACCCACCTTTACGGATGAGCAGTATAATATGGTCATGTACATTTTATGCATTCATGGTTATCTAGAAAACCTCCCACATACAATTTCTTGTCAAGTATCTCTAGTGGTCCAGTATGACTTTGACACTTCTACTGATGATCCCTCTGATGCTCTTGCCCCGCCACTACTTTCATGTGATCCACTTCCACCTACACCCTCTTCTATCTCCACCACCACAATTGATGAATCTCACCCTAATCATCCTCCATCTCCCACCCACTCCTTCGACATTATACAATTACTTCAAACACAGTGTCAATCCATGGAGGCAACAATTACGTCTCTCCTCCGCTGATATCACCCAACTTAAAGATGTCGCTAATGCGACATACTCCCACTACTACTACAGACCCTACACGATCTTCATCCCTTGCCTCCTCCCCTACTACCCAAACACTATACCATTACCTTCACCCCTTATTCTTCCTTCCACTGCTACACCACAAGACATTCTTAGCCACCTGCTTTGTCATAAACTCATTGATCTACCATCTAATCATCACTCTCCACCACCTCAACCAATCCACTATCGTGACCCATCATTCTACCGCTAGCACTGCATTCAAGGGCATCAACTGAATCTTTCCACACATTGAACCACATTATTCGAGAACTTCAGCAATTCAGTGTCCTTTCATTTGACACATGCCCTTCTTCTCCTCAGAGTTTTCCCACATCGTAGGGGGAAAACACGTGCTACCGACATCTCACCTCAACCACAACCTTTTTACACTCTTCATCCTCACTTTCTAATCTAGCTACTTGTACATCCTCTACTCTTCCCCATACAACTACTCTAAGGTTATCTCCTTTATCTCTTATGCCACATCCACCTTCTTTCCACCTACTCCATCTCGTTAGTCCTACACATCGGCATAGGCCTCCTACTTAGACCACTACAACCCCTCACCACCTGCACCACCTCGTTTTATCTTCATGATCATCATCTTATTTACACATGACATCTCCTCAATCTCCCTCACCTATGCATTTTACTACACCTTGATGTTCATCTTACATCCACCCCTTGCATGCATATCAACTTCATTCTTTGGCACAATGCTTATCTCCTATACCGCCATTATTAGAGCGCTCTTCTACGTTGTCCTCCTCTCATGTACGGGTCAATGGACATCTGTCCCTCAACCTTATTGGTTGATTCCTCTTTCCTAACCAGCTGAGGGGGCCTAGCCATTAGAACCCCCCCTCCTCTCACACTCTTCCATTGATACCTCTCACATCCATACATTTTCATTTCTTCACATATCAACATTTTCATCATCTATTATCACACCCTCACTACCTGATGACGCACCCTAGTGCTTCAGTTCACACTGGACTATTGAGGGATTACCATTACACTGAACCCCACACACTGCACTACCAGGACCTATAAATTTACATTTCATACTATACCTACATCTATGCATCACATATATTCATAGCGTTCATCATCTATACATGCTACACTAGTCATCATTACATATGTGTCTAGTTTTCTATCATCCATACATCCTCTACATTCTACATGCTACACTAGCAGTACATTATATTTGGGTCTAGCTTTATATCTTATCACTACACATTCCTATTCTATCTACACTTATTACTACATATTACACACCCATACCACATCTACATACATCCTATCTATTCTACATCCTACACTAGATTTCCTTATACTTGGGTCTAGTTTTATCTATTCATCATGCCTACACATTCTTACATTCTATACCCATTACACATTTACCTTACATTTCCTACACTACACATTCACATACCTTGGTCGTTTACACTACGTTGTCTTCTATGCACTGCACTCACTACCCTATGACACACTTTAGTTCCTTGGTCCATACTCGACTGCCGAGGGTTTACCAATCAAATGGACCTTACCTACATGTGACATGTCATCATACCACATTCAGCAGACTAGTGACCAACACTCTAGGCTATATTGTCCCCCACACTCATCATCACATCATGTAGTGGTATATACCTTAGGTTAAATCACCACTCTTTTCATCAATTTCTCATTATCCTCTTACATCCTATCATCACATATTCTATTATCCTATCCTAAGTCATTCTCTTACATCATCATTTATCCTACTCATCACTTAGCGGTATACGCTTTAGGCTAAATCACCACCCCCACCTTTTTCATCACATAGTGGTCTACACTTAGTGCTAAAATCACCACCTTTCGTTACCCACCACCTACTTATCTACAGCTAAAACCTCATACACCCTCATCACCCATATCTCGTAGTGACATACACTATAGGCTAGATCGTCACCTTCCTTCTCCATCATGTAGTAATATATGCTTGATAAATACACTCTTCCAATCAATAAGTCGTAGGATTTAAATCCACACAAATATTTTCATATAAATTGCCCTCATCAACTCATTCTATAATGATATACGCTTAGGGATAAAACATCACTCACCCATTTAACAAGTTGCGGTATACGCTTAGGATATAGGGTCCATACACACATTTCTATATGACACATTCCCACCCTTCTTCTATAGTGATATACGCTTAGGGATAAATCATCACTCCTCCAATCAACAAATTTGTGATATACACTTCGGCTATAGGGTTCACACACATCTTCTCCCCATGTCACATTTCATCACCACTACACATACACATTCATCACAAGCGTGCTAGACACAACCAACACTACTCGACCATTTCCCAATGACACACTCTCATTTACAGTTCATTCTTGACTGTTGAGGGGGAAAACAAAATGAACCTCATTACATACACTTCCATTCACTCGGGGGGCATGTTTCTCCTATCATTCCATTTGGCATTCCATTCCATCCATCCACAACATACTACACTGTCTTGGTAACATTTACTCTTGCTTGCTAGTGTTTTGCATGCTCATTCTATTACACATGTTAGCTTGATTTCCTATATGTCATTATCATACACACATGCGCATTCACGCCTTTTTTTAGTGTGATCATAGATACATGACATTTACACACGACATGGATGTTTGCCTTCTACCCTTACTATATTGGTCGTTGGGGGCATCCACATTCGTCTCATACATGTGCTATTGTTTCATTTTGTACTTAGCATCTTTTACTACTTGTTCATACATGTTTTGACATATTGGTTATCACTCTAACATGCTAACGGGTGTTCCATGTGCAACACTTGTTTTACAGGACTACATGTTTCCTTGACTACATGTTTGTTTTTACTTGTCTGCATTATTTTCCATTGTTTGTGGGATTTTCCCTTTGCTTGTGTGCACACTTCAATTTTTTTTGTGGCCATGATGGCCTTGCGTGTCTTGCGACATCATGAGTGATGTCCCATGTTTGAAACCCGCTTTGTGTGGTCTTCTTATTTTCTTGTGTGTTTACACTACTATACTTAGTAGTTTTTCTACATTATCTATGTCTTTTACACTTATTTGCATGCATGTGTTCAGACTAACACTTGTATTGGCTAGCCATCCCTTCTTATACGCACCTTTGTATCTACCAAGTAATTTCCTTTTCCCCTTTTAGGGTATCGTTCTACATATCAGAGTGCGGTTGGTCCTCTTTTGGGGACGCATTCTCCTTCCAGGGTTATCGCACGCACCCAAAAAGGGGGGGCATCATTGAGGGTTTCTACTAACATGATGTATCTACACTGGTTCACACACAACGAGTGAGTTTAGATCTATCTACGAACTCCATACACAATGGCCTTAACAGGACATGGTGTCCTTTGGCAATTCTGTAGAGTGGTTATAGGCTCAGGGGTTACAGTGGGTGGCCTCTCTACACTTCTCCATCCAGTGGTGTAGGATCACCCAAAAAACCAACGCAGTACAAAAATATCTTCAAAAAATTTTAGTAGAAGCAGTTAGAGTTGGAGGACACTGAACATTTCCTCCCTACACTTCTTTAGCTAGGGTGGCGTGAGATCGCCCAAAAAACTCGTGACATTACATGATATCCTTCTACACCCTTTTTCTCAATATGGATCAGGTACACATGTTCCATTTTTCCATTTACACTTTTTATTCTAGCGTATTTTACATTTGCATATTTTTACACAACATTTTTACATACATACATATTTGACTACTTGATCATTTTCTCCTTGCAGGTCTTCCGTATGAGAAACAAGTAGTCAAATTGGGGGCAACAACAACAACAACAACAATGACAACGAAAACACACCGTGACAGTACTTTCCATACTAACCATGCAAGTACACCACACACATGCAACAACTACACACACGTTCCACCCTAGGTTCACTCTCATCACTTTTATTCACATTTTTCATCTTTAGAATCCACGCTCCTCCACATCTTTCTTTTAGTCATTCCACACTTGAGTCTAGTCCATCGACATGTCTTCTTCTACACTCTACATGGTTATCAGGTACGCATCTCTATCTACTTTATGTTACCGAGCTTTCCGCTCACCAACATAAAGTGGGGGTAAATGTAAACACAAATATTGCACATTAGACAATATTTAGCCCGGTCTTATACTACTATTTAGAAGGTTCTCAAGTGTACAAAGTACTAATTAATCCCACCTTTTGGCCACCTTTTTCTTATCTTTTATTTCATCTTTCCCGCATCATTTCCAATACTTATCACCCATTTCATGACCTTCCTCCGAGTTTCTAGCCCTAAATCAAAGCGTCTCAGACTGTACTGGGGCACCCCCAGGTGTCGCGGTCTCACTTATGGTGCCTCAGTCTGTGCACAACCTCTTTCACTCATTTTTAGGTTGCTTGTAGATGTTGGTCATCCTTATCTTCTTCTCAGTTGGCCTTGTCAGGATTAATTGTGAAATTAAACTTGAGAGCCCTATAAATATAAAGCTTATAAGACCATAATAAGGGTCCTAGGTCTTTGCATCCTATCACTACTATCACTCCATCTAGGGCTACATCTATTGCATCACTTGCATCCACATAGTACCATAAATTCAAGCTAGGAATTCTACATTACACACATTCTTAGAGGAGGAGGGATTATATTTATTCTATTCTATTATCTACATCTTTTATAGCTAATATAGCTCGCTATTTCACAAATTACAACTGACACAAGAGGACCTAGGGAATGACATGAACACACTCACCAGACTACATCAAGGTCTGTAATGTAGTGTAGCGCTTAGAGATAAGTCCACTCATTGCCGGTTGAGGTCAATCTGATCCATTATTATTCTTCTTGTGTATGGTGTCATCCAACTCATTCGACGAATCTAGTGTGGCATACAAAGAGTATTCAGAAACACTTAATGAGAGTGAAAAATTAGGGATTTAAGCATTTACGTTGTTTTAAGACCCAGAAAGCAGATCAGGGCACCTTGGGGCACCCCAATACACTCTCAGGTGCCTGTGTCACTTGAGATAGTCTGGATCTAACCTTTGTAGGGCCCCTGAGTATTTGTTTTCACTGCCAAGACCTAGTTCCAAAGCTGCAACAACCTGTGAAAGTCTCCTACTATCAGCTGAGTCTATTCCTTACTCTTCTCTTACACATTAGGGTTTGATATCACTTAGAATAGTTTATTTACATTTATTCTCATATCTATTTTAGTTCATCTGTAACATTTTAGTCCTCTTATCTAGATTAACACTTAAACTCTAAATACCCCATTTTTCTTCTTATTTGTTTCCTCTTGTTATTTTCTTCTCTTCTCTGCATGTTATTTATTTGTTCTCTATGCCTCTTCCACTTATTTTCTCTCTCTCTTCTTCAGCTATTTTCTTAGTCTCCTCTATTTATTTCTGTTTTTCTTCTTCTTCTTCTTGTTTTTGTAATCGTATTTTATTTTTCCTAGCCACTTCCGTGGATTTATGTTTTGTTATTTCCATGCTTTTCCTTGTTTCTACTTCCACTTCTACCTTTGTCTGTTCTAAGTCTTGAGTTGAGGGTTTTGATGCTTTGTCTTCTCTTTCCCTTCTAGTTTTAATCAATAACCCTACGAGTTCTTCGACTTCTTTAAAGTGGTTTTGTTCTGCGACAGTCTTTTTCTTCTTTTGTTTTAATTTTGATCCCTCATGTTGAAGATATTTCAGGCGGTGTGTTTCCTCTATCTCTACTTAGTCTTGTATTTATTTTATCAACTCTGATGGGAGTAGTCGAATAATATCCTCAATGACTAAGCCAAAACATTAGATAGTACATTATTGTTTCTGCTATGGTCGTATGTTCTCTTCCTAAAATGGCCTCATATTCCTGTGCCACCTAGGAAATATTGCCTGGAGATAAACATTTTTGGCAGTACCCATATGTTATTCTCATTAGATTTGTTTCCACCCATGGCTCTGCCTCTTCTAAAAATTATGGTGCTTCTTGTTCTTGTGGGTGCATGGGTGATGGAGTATATTCTTCTTCTTCTTCTGGCCCCGAAATTTCTTCTATGTCTTCATATTATTATTTTTCTTTTTCTATGTTGGCCACGACTTGTTTTAATTTCCCTTTTTTTGCCAATGCTTTTTGGCATTTGGTAATCTCTTGCAGCCGTAGGCACTTTCTTTCTTTTTTATGTCTTGGGAACACCTCCACTTGATTCTTGTTTCCTAGGTTGTATTGAGTATTTTTTCCTATGTTCTTCAAATTTTTCCTTGATAACCTCATCAAAATTCGGTAGTTTGGATTTTCTGGAATCTACAAGGAGGTTTTTAATCGCTTCAACTAATGTGGCTACTAGTTCATCTGAAGCTCCATAGGGTAATGGAGGAATGTATTTTGTTCGTGGAGTTGTATACCAAATGAAAGTATAATCTATGTCAGTAATAAAATATAAATCCTTTTCATACCTTTCCATAATTTGTTCTGAAACCCTTGCTTTGTTGCCAATGATATGTCTAATTTTG
This sequence comes from Taxus chinensis, assembly GCA_019776745.2. NCBI lineage: Eukaryota > Viridiplantae > Streptophyta > Pinopsida > Cupressales > Taxaceae > Taxus > Taxus chinensis. The sequence continues at coordinate 43,413,407 of CM034150.1, forward strand.
TTCATCCACCCTAATAATGATGTAATTTGGGTAACATCATCTAGACTGTTCATATGTTCCCATATTTGTTTCACTACTGATTTTTCTGCCTGTCAGTTTACTAATTCTACTTTATGGGGTAGGTTTTTGTAAAATACATTGCTAGACATATTAATACAGAGCCATAAAAAATGTACATGTTTTCCTTATTTTATATTCCTTGTATTTTCATGAAGTTCTGCGGCTAATAGTTCAGCAAGGTTGTATATTGATTGTGAATTAATGATATCTAAGGGTAATTATGTGCTAAGTCCTTAGGCACTATCTTATTTATTAGTGTGGAAATTTTTTAAACAGATGGCCTTAGCGGCATACTTGAGTGTATGATTTCCAATGTCCGTGATGTGTACCCCATGCTTTGATTTTGTTACTCCCATCGTCAATGTTGTTTCCTTCAATTCCATATTTTTCTTGGTAATTGTTGATTGTCCTTTGTCCCATAGTCCTGTAACCCTAGCCATTACCTCTACATTGATTTGGTATGGTTGGTCCAAGTACAACATTTGATTATGGAGTCGGCTCAAAATAACTTGAACCATTGAATCTACCCTAGGAAAATAGGGAATGTGACTCCAAGCATCGTTTTTTAATTTTTTGATAACTTTAGTGTTCTTTTTGTACCCTATTTGCTTCGTGTTAGGGTCTTCTTCCAAGAGCAACACTCTCTCTAATTCTAGCAGTGAGTGATCATATTTAGTAATGGGTGAATGGATTTACTTTTGCAAATCCCTTGTATACAAGAATTTGAACGGAATATGCAAAAATGCGCCTTCTGGATGATGCTTGTACACTTTTGTAGAGTGCTTGAGGAATTTTGGCTGTGGAAGCTCTGCTTGTGTGATTTCAAAGGGGTTATCCATTGTTTTCCTTTGTAATTTTCCCTAAGTTTTCCCTAGCTTTCGTTGATGAATCGTCTGATCTCTTCTTTAGATTTTTGTGCCTTAGCTTATTGCAATTTGACACCTTTTATATCCTCCTTCGTTCACCTACCCCATTTCTTGCATTCTTGGAATATTTTTTTTTGTTTGGCCGCGGCTTTCACTCCACGTATTTTCTGTGTTTGGTGTTTTTCTTTATTCTACACCTTTTTCTTCATTTCTCAGTTATCCCTATATTATGCGGTTTTTTCCTTCATTCCGCGGATTTTTCCTTATATTCCTTTATTTTATGGCTATTCCTTCCTTTATTCCGCGGTTTTTCTCCTCTCTTCATTTGACGGTTTTTCTTTTTTATTCATGTTGCGGTTGTATCCTTCTTCTCTTTATTGTGTGGCTTTTCTATTTTTTTATGTCACGACTTTTCCCTTAGCTCTTCATTTCATGGTTTTTCTTGATTCCTTCTTTCCACAACTTTTATTTCTTTCTCTTCTTCTTTTTATTTTTATTTGTTGCATGGGTATCCTCCCTTTGTGGCTTTAAATTTTCTTTATTGTGCGGGTAGTCTTCCTCTGCAGGCTTTCTTTTCTCTTTTCTTTGTTTCTCATGTTTTATTAGAGTAAGGATGCCTTTGCGGATTTTCATCCTACCCCTCATCCTATCCACCGAATTGTCAGTTTTTAGATAGGTCAGTTTTATTATTATTATTATTTTCCCTCAAGTGTTGTACTTCTTTAATCTAGCTCCATTTACAAAGCTTGGTAATTATTTTTGTTGTAAGGTCTCCAATTTTGTAGCTCCTGAAGGTAGTATGTTTTTGACAATATAGGGTCCTAACCATCTTACCTTGAGTTTCCTTGAATGTTTCCATTTACTATCATATAAAATCACCTTGTCTCCTACCTCAATATCTTTCTTGATGTGGTGGTCATGCCATGATTTTTGTCTTCTTTTCTCTTGTGTTTGATTGTATGTAGCTATGAATCTTTTTTCATCTAGCTTCTCCAATTCAATCAATCTCTCATGCAGCGATGAATATTCAATCATTCTAAAGGTAACTACAATCCTCAAACTTGGAAGAAAAAATTCCAAAGGTACCACGGCTTCTAATCCATAAACCAATTGGAAGGGAGAGTATTTGGTGAGTCTTTTGTACGTTGTGTGGTATGCCCATAGAGCGGCCGATATCTTCAAATCCCAGTCTTCCTGCTGAAGTGAATAAATCTTGGTCAACACTTTCTCTAAAACTTTATTGAATGCTTCTATAATTCCCTTTGTATGTGGGTGGTATGGTGTGATCCTATTGTGATTGATCATGAATTGGCTCAACAATTAGTCTATGGAGACATTTACTAAATGCTTCCCCTAGTCATTGGTAATGCTTAATGGGCATCCAAATCTTGTAATGATGTTTTCATAGAGGAACCTGACTATAGTCCTAGCAGTGTAATCTTTAGTGGGAACCACCTCCACCCATCTTGTCAAGTATTAAGTCCCTGTGATGATGAACCTGGCCTGAGAGTGTTTCGCAGTTGGCTTGATTGGTCCAATGAAGTCTATTGCCCATTTTTCAAATGGTGCAAGTGCTAACACAGGTCTTAATGGCATCTCATCCATAACATTAGGTTTTCCTACTCACTGTCAAATATCACAAGTTCTCACATGTTTGTGTGCATCTCTAAATAATGTGGGCCACCATAACCCAGCCATCAATACCTTCCTTGTTGTCTGATCTCTTCCATTGTGTCCTCTGGCAACTCCTTCACATGCTTCTGTCAAGATGTTTCTTCTCTCATGCTCCAATTCTACTCTCCTCAAAATGTCATCATGGCCTTTTTGTATGTTGATCCATTTGTTTTACTGCAATGGATAATGGGCCATGAATTTTTCCCTCTACCTTTTTATTATAACCACTTGTATTGAATTTTACTTAATATATTAACACGTTCCAATAAATTATTGAGCTACATTAACATCTTTTCATTGTATTGAAATGGGCACAAAAGGGCATTTCTTTCTCTCTACCCATCGACTTGCATCTTGCATTTAGATCCCACTTTTAGTAAATGTGTACATGTAAAACTAACTTCGCTAATTGAAATGAAAACTAACACCTAGTAGCTTCAAAGAAAAGTTAAGCAAACAAGAATATCATGATAAGAGCTTAAGGAAAAATAACTTCTTCAATGCATAAACATGATAAAAAACTAAATGCTAAGCCATTCCTAATCTTTTATGATTGTTACTTAAAATATGAACCTAATTAAATCACCTGGCAATCAAATTGGCGTCGTTTACCTCAAGAATGAGGATGAGAGCTCACCAAGAAATGGCTACAAGGCCATCTTTGGATCTTCCAATTCCTCAATTTGAGAGAATGGATGCAAGATGGAGAAGCTATTTCCAACTATGAAGAATGGCTCAAATCAAAATGCCTATAGTTTTCACTAATCAAAATGAGGTGTAAGAAAAATGGGAAGGAGAAGGGTTCCTTATATAGCTTGCTTGTTTGGGCAAGGCTAGCAATTTGGTGGATGTGGGATAAAGCCCAAAGAAGAAATGCAAATGATATGCATGTTTAATAAAGGATGTGCACTTTATGGGAGTTGAAAGGGGTTTAATTAATCAAATGTGATTAAATAATAGGTATGGATAAGCTTGTAGAAGCTATTTAGAGGAAAATTAGCTTGATTCGGGGGATGTAAGAGGTTGATTTGACCAATAAAAGAAGTTTATTCATTAAAATACAAGGCGTAATTAACCAATAATGTCTAATTGATCACTTAGAAGTGGATTATAACTAATGAAAGGTCGTTAATTGACATCCAAAATGGGGGGAAGGGTTGATTAATTAAACGAAAGGTCGTCAATTAATGAATAAGGAGGACAATGTTAGCTAATTACTTGAAAATGCTAATTATTATGGAAATGACGAGAAAGAGGATAATTAGTGTGATTTTAGTATTAAAACTGCGTAAGCAAATTTTGGGTGTTTACAGTAAAAATTAATTACTAGTGCAGAAGGTTTAGGAAAATAGGTCTCACTTTTTTGGCCACTTATATGCTCCATATACTTACCTAATGATGAAGAGTAGCTATACAATTAATGTGGTCATCTTCATACCTTTTCATTTTCCTTTGACACAGGTTCTAACATTTGCATTTCCATATGTTACATTGTGACTTGTTTTTACTCATTTTGGAATTAACATCTTTAATTTTTTTGTTTATATGGAGCCAAATAATAATGTGTTTTTTGTCCCAAAAAAATGTTATCCTCTTGTATTTGTAAAAACACACGATAGAACAACGATAAACGTAATGTGTTTATCACATTCAATTTCTTCTTCATGGTTACATCTTTTTCTACCAATATTTGTATTCTTGCACCTTATCAAGGCTTGTGATATTCTTTCAGTGTATTATTTTGGTCAAAATAATTATTATATATAACACGCCACATTAACATGCATTCATTGTGCTGAAATGAAAATGAAAGGGCGTTTTGTTTCTTTGCCCACCACGTTGCATCTTGGATGAAGATCCCACTTCCGATAAAAAATCCATTACTAGTGGAAAATTTTCGGGAGAATAGTTCTCACTTTTTTGGCCACATATATACTCCACATACTTACCTCGTGATGAATGATAACTTCAAAATTAATGTTGTCATCTTCATACCCTTTCTTTTTCCTTTGACATGGGTTCCAACATCTGGTTTTCCATATTTTGCACCATGACTTGTTTTTTTCTAGTTGGAATCAATATTTTTGAATTTTCTTGTTTATGTGTAGCCAAATAACTGCGTTTTTGGTCCCAAAAATGTGTTTTCCACTTGTATTTGTAAAACAAGCGATACAATGTGATAAACATAGTGTTATAATTACATGTACTTTCTTCTTCATGGCTTGTGATATTGGTGTAGCGTAGTTTTGTTTTTCTATCAAAACAAATTGTCTAAAATGCAATCCACATTAATGTGCTTTCCATTGTGTTGAAATGTTAATGAATGGTATATTTGTTCTCTATGTATTCCTTGCATATTGGATGAAAATCCCTCTTCCCATCGAAAATACATTTCTAGAGGAGAAATTTTAGGAGAACCAATTCAATTTTAGGCCACCTATATGCTCCACATACATACCTCATGATGAAGGATACCTTGAAAATTAATGTGGTCATCTTCATACCTATGAATTTCCATATGTTGCACCGTGACTTGTTTTTACTTTAGTTGGAATCAACATTTTTGAATTTTCTTCTTTATGTTGAGCCAAATAATTGTGTGCTTTATGTCCCAAAAATGTGTTTTCCACTTGTATTTGTAAAACATATGATACAATAGTGATAAATACAACGTGTTTATCACATGCACTTTTTCCCCATGGCTACATCCTTTGTTGCCAACATTTGTATTCTTACACCCTATCAAGGATTGTGATATTCTATTAATATAATTCTATTTTTTCTATCAAACTAATTATTCTAAATAACATGCCACACTAATGTTTGTTCATTGTTCATAAATGGAAATGAAAGGGCATATTTTTTCTCTGGCCTTCACACTGCATCTTGGATGAAGATCCAACTTCCAGTTAAAATCCATTACGAGTAGAGAAGGATTATGAGAACACGTCTCACATTTTTGACCACATATATGCTTCACATACTTACCCGTGATGAATGGCAGCCATAAAATTAATTTGGCCATCTTCATACCCTTTCTCTTTCCTTCAACACGAGTTCCAATCTCTATATTTCCATATGTTGCACCATGAATTGTTTTTTCTCTAGTTGGAGTAATCATTTTTGAATTTACTTGTTTATGTGGTGCCAAATGACCATGTCTTTGCTATCCCAAAATTGTGTTTTACAATTGTATTTGTAAAACAAACAATACAACATTGATTAAAACTTGTTTATCACCTACACTTTCTTCTTTATGACTATTTCCTTTGTTGTCAATATTTGTATTCATACACCTCATCAAGGATTGCAATATTATTTTAGTGTATTTTTATTTTTTCTATCAAACAAATTATTTTTAAATATCATGCCACATTAACGTGCTTTCCCTATGTTGACATATAAATAAAAGGGCATTTTTTCTCTGCTCATCACCTTGTATTTTGGATGAAGACCCCATTTCCAAAACAATCTCCATTACTAGTTGAGAAGGTTTAAGAAAATAGGTCCCACTTGTTTGGCCACATATATGATCCCACATAAATCAACCATGTGATGAAGGGTAGATATAAATATTATGTTATCATTTTCATACCTTTTCTCTTGCCTTCAACATGGGTTCCAACCTCTGCATATCCATATAATGCACTAAGACTTGTTTTTTTTTCTCTAATTGCAATTAACGTTTTTTGAATTTTCTTATTATGTGGAGCCAAAGAATTATTCTTTTATATTCCAAAAATGTATTTTCCACTTGTATTTGTAAAACACATGATAGGGTAGTGATAAACATAATGTGTTCATCACACACACTTTATTCATAGCTACACCCTTTGTTTCCAATATTTGTTTTTTTACACCTTATCAAGGCTTGTGATTAATAAATTTGAATCAGTTCGACACCAATAATCTAGCACCGAATATAATTATATTGAATTTAGAAATCATACGTGATATCTTTTCATAGATGGAGTTTAGATTATATAGGAGGATGTTCTCCTTAATACAAGGAGTCAACATTAATCCTCAACAACCCGCATATCTCTCTCCAATCCCTACAATCTCTCAAACTTATCCCTAAGATATCTCTCACAATAAAATAGTTATGTGAGTTGTTCTCACAACTCACCAATAATAAAACTATTACAACTATATTATTAATATGAGTTCTATAAACTCATTATTAATAATATTACATTTTATTTAATAATGTTACTATAAACACCTATTTTTGGGTGTAACCCCTCTTTGTCATCCCGCGTTAGCATCTCCTCCCACTTTTCTTTTGTTCTAAATCCCATCCATCTACATTTTAATTAATTCATGGTTTTCATTAATTAATGGGTTCTACATAACCCATTTAAATAATCCAAATATTGTCATATCTCAAAAATAATGCAAAACATGAGCAATAATGCACCCATCTGGCATCCCACTCTTAAAATTAAAAAAGAGAATACATTATTTCACCTAATATCCCCACCTCTTATCACATCCTTATCTTTTTTTTACTTTAAGTCAAATTGTGAGCCTTGATGAATCACATCACCTATTTTAATTAGGGTTACTTTACTCAACCTTGAGTATCTTTTAACCTGCAGTCTAACCTCACCATTAGGCTATAAATATGGGATTTCCCCCCTTCGAAAAATAAGTTAGAAAATTTGGGAAAATTCTGTTTTGAATTATTAGCTTCTTGTTTATCATTTATATCCTCATGATGTCCTTGTAACGATACTATAATCCCCATGGTACTCTGCTCATGATTCGTTAGTTCACGTAGCGTGGTTCTTGTTACACGATGTGTTCGAATCAGATCAATAACACCATCTACACACCTGCAGCGTCAGGTTCCTTTGTTTATCGGCTTGCATGTTATTTTTTTTATCTTGTATCTTATCATTATTTCTTATTACAAGGGGGTTGACAGCCACTGAGGGAGTTAACACTTCCTGGATCTGCTTTGTCAGGTAGCCCCTGCATAAAATCTCTAATCAATCTTTCTCTAGTGTATGTGCGCTACAGGTTTGTTGGGATCAAACCGAGGAGTTCGACATCAACTTTGCGCACGTATCATTCATCACCATCTCCAAGGTACTAAGCCCTTGTATACTCAACATTGTTTTGTGTTTGTTGATTTCTCATACACTCATCTAGACATGAAGCAAGAAAATCCGATCAACAGTTACATAATATTTTGGTAACAAGAAATGGGTCATGAATTCAAGCTTTTTTTAACTCCCTATAGTCTACACATATGCGTATTTCTCCAATCTTATTTTTCGCAATATCCATTAGACTTATCCATTCTAAATCCTTTACTGGTTTAGTGATTCCAACATTTAAAATTTTGTCAATCTCTGACTTCACCTTAACCTTGAAGTTTGGATTGAGTCTGTAAGGTATTTTACTCAAGGGTTTGAATCCTTCTTTGATTTGGATCTTTATGGTACCTAATTATTCTTTTATGTCGTTCAACTCCTTGAAATCCTTAGGGAAAAGGTACTGAAATTCTTGAAGTAATTCTACTACCCTAGCTACTTCTTCATCTGACCAGTAATCCCCAATATTTGCAAGTTTTTCTTTTCCATTTATGCCAATGTTTTTAATCCTGATCTTCAAGGGCTGATAGTAATATTGATCTCCTTCCTCCTTGGTTTCTACCACTTCTCTTTTCCCCTCTATTGTTTTATATCTCAAGTTTTTTGGTTTTTCGTCTTTCTCTTGTTTCTCTATCGCGAAACAACATGCCATTTCTAGAGTCTTGTTTAAATTTACTTGTGGTTCTAGTACTTTGGTTTCTAGTTTTTCTTCTAAATAATGTTTTGATGCTTCTTCTAGAGTTAAGAATAAGAAAGTTCTTATTTTTTGTAGTGCTTGCAAGGTGCTCAGATCTACATCCCAAAAATTAAATGTATGGCAGAAGTATTTAACAATATGATTCCACTCCTTTGTTTCACTTATTATTTCTTGGTGTGTATACCAAGACCGTGGTATGGGTCCTAGAGTCCAGAAAAAAATTATATCCAAAACAATGGTGAATGTTCTCCACATATCTTCCAATGTCATTCACAAGTCTAAATTTGTCTTTGTGGATCAGTTTCACTGGTATATTCAGGTATTGCTACATAATAACCCTCACTCTCTAAGTATCTTGTTCTAAGCAATGTAGTCAATGAATTCCAGTGAGATATGTTTGGTTTATGATCCACCCACCAACCCGTGGAATTAATGGTTAGGGTATCATTCAAGGATTCCATTATGGTATTTTCATTTCGGAAATATTTGTTCCATTATCTTAATGTACCCTTCTTAATATCTGAATCCTGAGTACTTCGGTAGGGTTTGGTGGGATGGGTAAGTCTAATGAAGGAGAGAAAATGTAAGGTTAAGGGGAGGAACGATACCAAAAACTGGTGTCTACACCATGCTAATTTTATTATTAAACATCTTCAACAACAACTTAAAATGTCTCTAAATATTAAATGCTTATAAATATTTAACATTGACATTAAAGAAAGCATTATAGAATGGTACAATGACATATTTGATTTTTAATCTAATAGAGAGTTCCCTCTAGAAGTGAATTGGAACAACAAAAAACACCTCCAATGGGAAGTAATACATTATGTGATTATTATTGAGACATTATTTAGGAGATAATTTGATGGGACCTTATTATAATGTCTTGGTCAAAAATAAGATGAGTTGGCATTAAGATAAATACATTATAAAAAATGTGATAGAAATTTCAATGGAAAATAAATGTCAATGCAATTATACATATTAGGATATTATTGGCCTACAATGGATCAATATTTCCATGAGTATGCAAAAAATGTCACCTAAAAACACAATTTTCTTAAACATGCACTAACACAAGACTTATAACCCATTATTTCACCATAGTCTTTTGTAATGTGGGGGTTTGACTTGATTAGTAAAATCTACCATGTATCAACCAAAGGACACAAATTTATCATCATTTCTACAAATATTATACAAAATGCATCAAATCCATACCCACGGAATCTACTATGGGTGAAGACATTAGTTGTTTTCTAAGTACACATATCATTACACGATTCAAAGTGTCATCTGCCATCATCACTAATAATGTATATTATTTCAAAAATAGAGAACTCAAATTTTTTATACCTTTTATACCCTTTACTACCCATATGGAAATGGACAGGAAGAAGTTACAAATAAAACCATTTAAACATACTAAGCAAGATAGTTGTGAAACATAAAGTAGACTGGTATAATATATTTATATATGTATTATGGGATTACCAAATGAACATCTACACACCTAATGAGGCCATCCCATTTATATCCATTTATGTGCCAAAGTAGTGTTACCCATAGAGTTGGAAATTATTTCATTATGTATCTATTTGAAATATAGTTAAAGATAATGTATATCGAGAAAAGTGCCTTTGTCCATTGGAAACATTGGATGAAAAGTGTATTCACGTTATTGATAATTTTCATGTATATTAAATTTATTTACAAATATTTTATGAAAAAGGTAAACAATAAAAAAAATGGTAACTTGGGGCTTAAATAAAACCAAAAAAACATGAATGCAAACAAAGAAACAAAAGGGAAATTCAAATCAAATTGGTTAGGCCCATTGGTGGTCACTGATCAATTTGGCATTGGAGCATATTGAATATCTAGTGTCAATGGTAAACCACTTAAAAATCCTATCAACATTAGGCACCGAAATAAATTATTTTCTTATTTTTAATCCTCAAGCATTTTGGAAGTAAAAATTACCCTTGGATATACTATGTGTCATCTTGTCATTGTTAGTGGTTAGGTGGGTATGAATTAAAAAATGACACCGGAAACTCTCATTTACATAGATAAATTACAATCACTAAAAATCCTTGTGACCCAAGAATAGGTTCACATAATATTAATAGGGATAATAACATCAAGTTTCAAATTACACACACACACACGTTACAATACTTGTGAGAAAATTACTTAGATAGATCAGAAGAGTGATATAAATAGAACACAAAATAGAGATATAAGATTAAATTATGAAAGTATAAATGATAGCCTCTTTAAGGGGGAAACCTCCACATCTTATAACATGACTTAAATACTCAATATGATGATCATGTACTCACTATTACCTCCTATACATACCTTAATTATGTTATGTAAACCACCTATGATGACCTTATTATCAATATGAAGGTATATGAAATAAATATATGATAAGGAAAGAGTTTATGTTAGGCACAAGTAATCGATACAAATCCAAATACATGTTATAGGTTAAATTCATAATATGCCTCTCCCCTTAAAACATGTGTTATCTTGAACATTTCTTACTCTTAATACTTTTGTAGAAAATATTCACCCTCCCATGTTGCATCGTCACTTGATATATTCTTTCATTTGATCAAATTATATTGAATCATTATAGTTTTAAGCTTCTTAGTTCATATTTGAAGAATATCCTCAAGTTCTAGACTGAATCTACCTTATTCATCCAACTCTAGTAGTTGTTCTTTCAATTGGATATCAAATTTCTAATGTACCTTACTTCTAATAAGGTAAACATGAAATACTAGTGTGTATCCATCCATACTAAGGTAGACTCCAAATTGTATGCTACACTCCCTATTCTTCGTATGATGTTGAAATATTGCTAGACCATGCTCTAATTGGGAGATGAGTATTGTCTATCAGTGGCTTCTCTTTTTGCACCCTTTAAGTGAGGACATTTTCTTATACAGTATGAATCCACAACACAAGATCCTATGCACAAAATTTTGGGTTTTAAATATTTCACTCTAGTGTTAAACCGTTCCTTATTACTTCATTCTGCTAGATTTCTTGTTCCAGTGGCTATGTTTTCCTTGAGATTCTAGATAATACCCTTTCTTGTTGATGGTTTTCAAGGAAGTTTCCCCTTCTCTACACCATGACTGTGATTCTAGTCTAATTGCCATATCTATTGCTTAAGTGAAGAGGTGATGGATGGTGGTTGGTACCCGTATATGTTCCTCTAAGAAAAGGAAGTAGTCTTAAAGTAAACCATTCGATCCATTGTTTATGGAAGAGAGGCTGTTATAACCACCATTTTATTAGTTTTAACAACCATGGCTAAATTCCTTAACTGTTTCCTTTTCTCCTTGAACTAGGTCTCTCATCTTTCTCACCGCTTCTGATGGTGCTTATGGGAAATGAAAATCTGTCATGAAATCCTTTTCAATAGCTGATCTGAGGATCTTTATTTGATGAAATATGTACTAATTGAGTACTCAAAAATGAAATAAATACGTCTTCCAAAATTATTGGTAACATATTCACCTAGATCATGATCAACATTATCCATGATCTTAGGGATTATTCCACATAGTATCTAATAAGAACAAATATTCAATAAAAGCATATGTGTACTGAATCAATTGTTAGAAATTTGACTATTTGTGACAAAAAACAAATTGGTTGAGAGTGTTTTTGAGATTGATTGATTGCCTGTTGTCTCACCATGATGAAAATTTCACCCTTCTAGACTTAGGTAACTGGGACATACCCAAATTATGCATGTGCTTACATTGTCTCTAAATGGTTCGATAAAATACCCAATGATGATTCATGTCTTTTCAAAATGTGTTCTAGCTCCTTTTCTTCTTTGCATCTTATATTTGTAGCTCAGACTTCCTTACTTATCCATCACATGCTTTTCCTCCAAGCTTTCCACCATTTTTTCCTTAGTTTTTTGTCTCTAGTTAGCAGGTGGAATGGGACCACCCTACCTGGGTGGTCAGTTGCGTGATGCACCCAAAATTGCATGTGCTATATTTTTGGGAAAACGGTTATAAAATTCCTCAGTGATGATTCAAAATCCTTTCAAGAAGGTGTTCAAGCTCCAAAAACCCATTCACAGTATATATTTGTAGCTTAGATAGCCTTACTTATCTTTTCCTTGCATTTTTCGGCTTCCCCCTTCTTTCTGTGCTTGCATTTTGGCATTCAGTGTTAGGACCACTGCCTTGCCTAGATGCGGTGATCCTGATCGATTTTTCCAGAATATTCATGCATAAAATTTCATTTGACGATTCAACTAAGTTTGCTTTTTGAACGCATCCGTGATCCGAATTTGCTAAAAATAGCTTCATTTGCTTGGTTCTCCTTGCTCCTTCTATTTTTAAATAGATTTAATGAGTGGAACTACGTCTTGATTGCCTTGTGCATGAAGTAACCTTCTATCCTCCATTCCTATATATTCCATGCTTGTATTCAAGCAAAAGGCCTGAGAATTTTGTGTATCTTGTATTGTTTTTCTGCCATAATCTTGCTAGGAATTACATAGCCAAGCTCAAATCTCTTGTGCTATCTCTCTTCTACTTACATTGCATCCAGATTGCCTTCCAAGCTGCCATTCTCAAGTGCCATCCTCTTGTTGTTGTTCTTTGCATTCCCAATCCCTTGGACTCACATGAACACTCAGAGAAAGAAAGGAAAGAACTGAGGGGACAAATACTGATACTACTGGATTTGCCAAGGTTCTTACTCTTCCAGGTTGGAGTTGTGTATTTGTTTTCTTTGTTTATCAAATTGTCAATTACGAATTGTTAATTTCAATTCCATATCAAATAGAGTAGAAATCAATGTATTTTCATTTGCAAGTAGTTAGTTAATTTCCAAGAGGGTTTGAATCTTTCATAGCAATCCCTGGTGATGGATCCTCTTCTTCCCATCCCGTTGGATCTGAAGGAGAGAATATATGTAGGAGGTTGTCTACACATCATAGATCATTTGGAAAAGTGTGTGTTTTAAGTTAGTTTAGTTTCAATACACTCAACAAGGTGAATAACCACACCAACTTATCTCGCTTGTTTAGTTTTAGTGTAGAAGTAGATTTGATTATTTAGAATAGAAGCGAATTGTTGTTCGTGATTATAATGTTTCAGTTTTTGTGATTTGTTTATATTAGTTTTCCTTTCAATAGTAGCATAGATTGTTAATTTCATTTAGTTTACATGGACACTTCAAATTATTTTAGTGCTTAGATCTAAGTTAGGTAAACAAACCATAGGGAATTTACGCTACCCGTTCATAGCCTCTAAATCTCCCCTTTGTCAACTAGGCTACTAGGAGATCACACTACCAGATCTTAGTCACTGATCCTCCTATAGTTAGCCACACACATTCAACATCAGTTGTTCCGGCATGACCTTGGGGGTTCGAGTGCGGTTGAAGGTCACGTGTTCATTTTCATCAGTACAAATTGGTGAACCTGACGTGAAGGATTAATTCCTTCTTGTTTCCTTTTATTTCATTGCTATTACATCACCTCTCCATTTCTTCCCCTATTTTGGTAGGTATTTTATACTTTCTAAAATATGTTTGGAAGAGAGTTTCGTGGGCCATTTGGATCTGATAGATATTACACCAACGTGAAACCACAACAATTCCCCTTCTCTTTCGAGATGGGGTGATAATTACACAAGCAACGTCCAAACCTCCCCTAGTTACACTTCAAACCCCATTAGCTATGTAAGGATGGAGGAGGTTGATCAACCATTAGACATGCAACACGGTCAACCCGATGCAAACCACGTTGTTATCACAAATGGAACATGGTCTTACCATAGAGTCTTGTCAAGACCTCACATTGCCATGCAATCAACAAAGGATGATATATTTACATGAATAGCTAATCCTCTTCATCAGATAGATGAGTCTTTGGATAGAATGAAGGCTTCATCCTCTGAGATTTTGAATACCTATCCTAAGATTCTTATTTCTAAGGAAGACAAGAATTATAACACTGAACAATTCATGACAGGGTATCATGAGCCTGCTCAATCAAACCCTACGCCACAGGCACCCCAACAAGGGACTCAATCCTCTCCCAATGATCTCATTTCTACTTTAGTGGGGAGAATTAGAGAACTAGAAAGTTCCCAGACTTCACAACCAACACATGCAGTAGGGCAGAACATAGGGTATCCAGTTGACAATAAAGGATACATCCCTTCCAATGAGAAACTAACTCAATATCATGTACAACAAGGTTATCTAGCTCATTCAAATCCAGGTGATCTTCTCACAGGGTTAGACACACTAGGGATGGGTCCTCATCCTTCACAAGCTTATCCTACACAAGGGCTGGCCGGAAGTGTGTTCTCGAATGCCACCACAACAGGAAATGCAACGTTCCCTGGTTTTACACCCGCTAGTCCATATCTTGGAGCTATCCCACCTTACATGCATATGTATTCAAAAACTCCCCAGATGGACCCATATACCATTCTTGCTCCCTACATGCCATATCAAGGGACCCCATACATTCCCATCAATGCTTATAGTGCATCTTATCCAACTCCTCCTCCTCCACCTCCTTATCAAGGATCTTCAATGGTGGAATCTTACGTAATGGGTACATACGCTGAGTACTTAAAGGATCCTCTTGAATTCACCATATGTGGTGTCATGCTTCCACCCCCATTTCCAAATCTTCCAAAATTTAAGGGAGAAGGAGACCCGAATGCTCATATCAAGGCCTACACTACTGCCATCAGGGAATTACTTCCTTGGGATGCTGTAGTGGCTAAGATCTTTCTAAAGAATCTCGAAGGAATCACATTGGATTAGTATTATAGGATATTGGAAGCTTCTATACATTCCTTCAAACAATTTGTCTCCGAGTTCATCAAAGCATTTGACATGAACAAGTTGTTGCATATAGGGATTAGGGAGTTCCTGCATATTAGACAGGAGCAAAATGAATCTACTGCCCATTTCATCCAAAGATGGTGCCAAGTTCTCTATTCCTCTGCAAGTGCACCCAACATGGACTAGATGGAACTTTGTGATATTTTCCTTCACTCGCTCAATAGAGAGACTAAGGAAGAGGTCCAAAAGTTTCCTTTTCATAGTTATGAGGAAGTTTTGGAAGGAGTGCTTCGGATTGACCAAGCCTCTATAGACAAGTGGGTGTAAGACCTATGGTCCCAATGGGAAATTGGTATCCCCAAATCAAAATAATGAAAGTTATCAAAATAATGGTGCTAACAACCAAGGACCTAAGGATGTGAATCACAATCATGGTGCTACTGATCAAGCCAAGAATGTTGGTTTTCCAAACAACGGAAACACTAACAATAACAAAAACTTGGGCAATCAAAGAGGCCCTAACACTATGTATTATGTCAACATGGTCAATGTAAATCATCCACTACAAAAAAAAATCAAACCCAAGGCCCAAACCAGTATCAAAACTCTAGCCAAGGGGCAACAAATCATGGTTATAACAATGAATTTCAAAATTACAACCGAGGTTATAATCAACAACAACAAGATGCTTATCAAAGGCCAAGAGATTATGACCCTAACCTATATTGTGGTTTCCATAAGGTTTGGGGTCATGATGATAGGACTTTATGTGATTGTAACAAATTTCTGCAAAGACTTCCTGAAAACCAAAGGCAACTCTTTGTAGATATGTTCCTAGAAAATCCTGAAACAAACTCGCAATCTGACTATACAGGACCTATAGCTCCTCAGAACACTAATGTGAACATATTTTGAGATCCGATCCCTATACATCCTGAAAATTTCAAGGTGAATTCACAAAACACAAACAAAGGCATTCCTATAGGAAACAATGACCATGAAGCCTCAACTTCCAATAACTCTCGAGTCACTCCTAACCTTGGTTCAAATGATAACACAAAAATCTTGGGATTAGTTGAGCTAGAGGTTGAGCGTGAAATTAATGCAACAACTCAGATGAAGGAGTATGTTTCACAACCCCTACCCAACCTTTTTTTCCCACAGGATGATGTTCCTACAATTACAAAACTAGTAGGAGCCTATGATTTAATATCATATTTGAATAAGACCTTTTCTCACATTTCATTCCTAGATTTGCTGAAGAATTCACCTACGCATCACTCTGCATTTCTCAATGCACTAGGTCTTGGTCATCTAATCCATGTTACTCCACCTCCTAGTGCTCAAATAAATCATATTGACTTTGACATACATCCTCTGGGACAGAATGATAGGGATACTGGGTTTGTTTTTGATATAGACAAGATGCCATCTGACGTTGAAATTTCCCGAAGAGGTGATCCTACCTTATTTTTACAAGTCTAGGTTTATAACAATTGCATTAAGAGAGCCATGATTGATGACGGGGCTGTTGTAAATGTGGTTCCTTTCTCTTTCTTGCAGAAGTTGGGATATGGAGAGACAAATTGTTCCTCTACAAGAAACATGTTACGGGGGTACGACAGTCTTAAAGTGACCTCGATTGGAACCATAGTTCTTCTAGTCACACTTGGTCCAAAAACCATCTTGACAAAATTTTACATTATCGACAGGGAAACAAGTTATAACATGATCCTCGGGAGACCCTGGATTCATCGAATGAAGGCTATTCCTTCTACACTATTCTAGGAGATTAGATTCCTCCATTTGGGGAAGGTCTTCATCACTCAAGGGGATCCTAAGCCCTTCGATATACACTTAGAAAACCTCAAGAAGAAGAAAGGAGTCCATATGGAGTATGAACTTCCTGCAAATCAATTAAACAAACCACCTCCAACAAAAGAGTTAGTCCTGGTCACCTCAGACGTTCCAAAGGTTGAAGTCATTGACCCAAAAACATTTGAGGTGGCAAAAACAGATAAGGGTAAATCAATATCTATGGAAACAGTGTCCACTAAGACCACAATAGGAATTATGAAACTCTTAGAGAGTGACGATCCGATCTTCCTCCCATTTGAACCACAGGGGATGGGTAGTCTTCTTGGTTTAGCATCTCTTCCCTCTGATGACCTAGGTCTAGGTGTAAACATGATAGAATTAACAAATGAAGAAGGGAAATTTGAGATTAAAATGATGCCCATCAAAACCATTTCTGAGGGTTGTTCTATTCTAAACCCTGGTTTTGACCCATGTGTGTCTGAAACTAAGCTTTCCATATCCATGGGGCAAGGCCTCATCATTCAGCAAGAGTCACAAGTAAACACAATGCTCCACATAGGAGATGAGGCTGAGCAACATAGTCATGCTCACCCACACACCATGTCTCAAGAATGTGACAAAGAGGTGCATGAATGCCTCTTTCAGACAAATGATTTTAATGACTGGACATATACACTTCTGAAGCAAGGGTTGTAAGTTTAAACCCAGAATGGTAGGCCCTTGTCAAGAGAACAGAAATTTTGAGGATAATGGTTCTCCACTGTGTACTTTTAGGGGTGAAGAATTCGATATTCGTCAACTTTCTTCACCTTAGGCATCATGACATGTAGTTTCACCTGCATTTTCATATGTGCATTAGTGCATCTACATTGAATTTTCATCTGTTCGTTCATTTTGTAAAAAGGTATGATCAATGAGCTTATTCTTATAGCAATTCCTAAAAACTTCTGAAAATATTGGTAAAAAATTCAAATCATGTCTCTTCAAATCTTCATTGTATCATCAACTATTTCTGTATCGCTTCATCAATTCAAACAAGATAAGACAAAGTTTTGATAGTGACCATACCAAGGCCTGCATACTTGGTTCTACTTTTGGTCTCTTCTTAGGATAGGTGTCTTTTGTTCATGGTCTGTTCTAGAAGCTTCATGGTGTCACATCTATCCCACATACATCTCCTTGGAAATAAGAACATTCTAAACATTTTTCCCAAATAAGTAAGTCAAATGCAAATCAACAGAAAATTTTTATTTTACACATTTCTTTTCCCTACCAACCTTCGGTGTTGAGCTTGCATCTCTTACTAGTGACGTAGGGTTGGGAAAGGAAGGAAATTCCCTTACTCACCTATGCCTTGTCCATGGTGATAAGCCCATGCTTCCTACTGGTAGCATGGGGCAAGGTTAGGGGGTCTCTTTGACAAATCTGAAAGTCATAAACAATTAAATCAATTACTGTGAAATCCTAAGTCAAAACAAAGTGAATTAGATGTTCAAAATTCCAAGAGAATTCAAAACCCTAAAAACCAGATTTTTTCAACCAAGTGGCCATCTACGGATCCAAGTCTAGATAAATTGCAAAGCAATTCAAATTCTAAACTATGAAGTAGCATGAGTAGGGTAAGGTTGTAGCGTCCCAATTTGGTTCTGTCAAACCTTGTCTTTCTCTCATCATTGCCATTCAACAAATTTCATGGCTTGTGCCCTTTCTAACTCTCGGTGTTGAGCCCTCGCATCTTACTAGTTGTGTGGGGTTAGGAGTGGGGCAAGCATATCTATTTATCGTATCACTATATCATCATGTTTTGTCAAGACAAATATGAAGTACCGAAGATTGCAAAAGAAACTAAGTTTAAGATCACATTGTGTTTGCATCATCATATATCAGCATTATGAAATAAAAAAAGAAATCATTCTGTTATCATTTCACATCCATTGCATACATTCTGAAAAGCATAGAAAAGTGGAAATTCTAAACATCTAGAGTACACATGAGAGATAAGCCAAAGAGAGTCAACTCAGATACAATGGAATGCCGAACCAAAAATAGAGTCTGTATATATCATAGTGGATCAAGTTTGTATACAATGTCATCATGCGCTAGGCATGGTAAAAAACGCTCGCAACGAGCCCAAAACATACAAAAAAATCATATAATGTCAAAAAAATGGTATCAAAGCAATAAAGGCTCAGTGGCCTGTCAATCCCTGTGGGATCCCTCAGATGGTGCATGAACACGTCTAGGGCTCTTGTTGCAGCTACGATGGTGCTGAGAATGGACTGAATGGTGTGAGTGCTCATGGTGGCACCCACCCATGTAGCCTCACTATGAGAATGGCTTCACCTCATCAGGCGCTTGATGGTCTCATATCCAACTACTGTGGTACGAAGGGAGGTCACTATCTTCGTGACTTGCCAGATGGGAGAAAACACGTCTGTATGCAGCCGACGGATAAGGGCTGCCCTAAATCAACAGTCAACTGGGTCTAAGTCTTCCCCGAAGGGGATCAATAGGGTGTCCACACATACCTGATGAATGAGCTCTTGCCACTGGTGTGCGGACGCTACAAAAAAAAAAAAGAGATAGTGAGCTAAGAGAAAACCACAACATGCAAATCAAAAGAGAATGCTAAGATAAACATGTGAAAATCGATAGAAAAATTTGAGAAAGGAGTATTGAACATACTCGGGTCTCTAGGCATCCATGTGGGATCAATGACTGCTACGGCACTGGCTGCTGGTGGCTGTGGAGCCTCCCTGAATCCAGAGGCATGGTGCTATCCAATCACAGATTCATCATCCCCTCCAAGTGTCTCCTCTGAGACCAGAGTCTCTCTCTCCATGCTCGCCTCCTCATGTGTTGCTCTGAGGATCTCCTGAGTATCATGCCACTCAGGGTCACTGTCAGCCCCCTCTGAAGGTCCTGCCCCCTCATCCTCCTCTCCGACTGACTCCCCCTCTGTATCGTCTCTCGTATCCTCCTCAGAGTCGGAGTCCAAATCGATCGGCTCATCCTCCTCCCCACTATGAGCAGGAGCCACCCCAATCTAAAGTAAGGGTGCTTGAGGAGCACCAGTTGCTCGCCGAGCCTGGACTACGCACCTAACTGAAATAGGCACACCAGGAGTAATAATTGTCCAACTAAGATCCCCTCTAGGACCTCTCCATGCCTCCTGAATAGTCCTGTAAACTGATGCCACTGGAGGAAGCATGACAGGGTATGGAAGACCAAACTCTTGGGGTACCCGGTCAAAGGGGTGAATCTCTAGCCTCCCGGCTCTATCAACTAGTTGGCTCGTGGAAGAACAAGCTACCATCGTCATAGTCTCCTCACCCCATATCCTTGCCATGTCCTGATAGGGTGTGGTGGTCATGTCTGCTGTAGTCAGGGAGGCCACTGACTGATGTGGTGTCCTGAGCACTGACATGCCTGTCCATCTAGCTACCTGGAAAACCTCTGGATCTGATACCTATACCCCCTACCATACGGGATGAAACGCTCATAGACCCAACTCATAACTAGAGTGGGGGTGGCTCAAGGACTGTCCCTGTAATCTGACAACTTTGTATAAGTCATGGTGCATGGTCCCTAGAATATCTATTCCCCAAGCTTACTTACGGCCATGAGCTTTGATCTATGCAATGATGGGGGCCGAACAGTATAAGAGTGTATCTCCTCCCTTATCACCAATTAGTCTCGAAGATAGGATCCCATGATGGATCTCCGAAGGATAGGAATGGGAGCAGTAGCAATAGACCAAACCTTCATTGCCTTCTTCGAGCCAGATGAGACAATAAAGACTCCCATGTATGTAGCCTGCTATGTCATCACGGCCTTGGACCCCACTGTCGCCAATGTAAGCTTCCTACCAAGTACCGGGAGTCCAAAAATGTGGTATACATCCTCCAGAGTGATAGTTCACTCCCCCTGACACCTGGGAACTGGAAAGTGTTCCGGTCTGCGTCCTAATAAGAAAATAAGTCACACAGAATGTGACTGGCAGGAGCAACATGGGGCACCTGTGCTATCCGCCAGATGCCTGCCCACTATAAAAGATCTGCCTCAACCTGGGTCAGCTGATCTAAAATCCCAGGGAGCCAATCACACACTCTCTCTCTCTGCTCCAGCGTATGTACTCCACCTTTTTCTGCATCCACCAAAACATGAGAAAAGAGCAAGTTAGTAAAGTACATCACACAATAAGCTCATCAAAAACATAGTAAACTCTCAAAAATCCAAAAAAAGTCAAGTTTCGAGCATGTTTTGACACTCTGTCCAGAACCACCGCCTAGTGCAGGGTGGCGGTTCCTGAACTGCCACCCTGCCTTGGGTGGCGGATCCTGAACCGATTTTCAAAATGCACCCTTACCCCTAAAAAGGACCAAAAACTTTAAAATTGACCATTTTCGACAAAATAAAAGCATGCCCTATGGGTGCCCCCCAAAGACTCATTCAAGACAAGAAAATTTTGAAAATCTCCCCCCTAGGTGAAGTTTTCAACATTTAAACCTTTAGGTCACAAAAAGACAAAAGAGAAAATAACTAACCTGAGAGCATGCTAGTCAATCTCCCGCTCGTGGAGGTATGATCATGATCTCGGACATGAATGTATCGACTGTATTCTCATTAAGAATGGTCACCTTGAATCTAGAGATCCAAATCAATCAAACAATCCAAATCAACAGAATTGGGAAATGATTTTTTTTGATATATATATGATATTTCTAACTTCGTTTTGAGTGTATGTGTTTATAGGGCTGGAGCGTTGGTGCAAGTATATTTCTACATCCCCGCGCAAATGGTAAGTCCTCTTGTTAATTTTAATTTAGTGTTTATTTTTCAATATTTTATCTATCTGCACTTGAGTCTTCTTTTTCTCTTACAGGTAGCGGGAGTTTGGATGGTGAGATTTCGACACACGAGCGTGTCAGGTATAGCTTCTAACTCCCCATTTCGGGAACGCCATACTTGGACTCTACGTTTTACACCTCTTTCATGGCTAAGATGCTTCTCTGAGGGGGCAATATGTACGCACCCAAAATTACATGTGCTACATTGTCGGGAAAATGGTTATAAAGGTCCCCAGTGATGATTCAAAATCCTTTCAAGAAGGTGTTCGAGCTCCAAAAACCCATTCGTAGTATATATTTGTAGCCTAGATAGCCTTACTTATCTTTTCCTTGCATTTTTCCAGCTCCCCCCTTCTTTCTGTGCTTGTTTTGGCCTTCAGTGCTAGGACTGTTGCCCTGCCTGGGACGGCAGTCCTCAAACCGCCACCTTGCATAGGGTGACGGTCCTGATCGATTTTTCTAGAATCTTCATGCGAGAAATTGCATACGATGATTCACTTAAGTTTACTTTTTGAGTGCATCCGTGAGCCGAATTTGCTAAAAATAGCTTCGTTTGCTTGGTTCTCCTTGTTCCTTCTATTTTTAAATAGATTTAATGAGTAGAACTACCTCTTCATTGCCTTGTGCATGAAGTAACCTTCTATCCTCCATTCCTATATATTCCATGCTTGTATTCAAGCAAAAGGCCTGAGAATTTTGTGTATCTTGTATTGTTTTGCTGCCATAATCTTGCTAGGAATTGCATAGCCAAGCTCAGATCTCTTGTGCTATCTCTCTTCTACTTGCATTACGTCCAGATTGCTTCCAAGCTGCCATTGCTCAAGCGCCATCCTCTTGTTGTTGTTCTTTGCATTCCCAATCCCTTGGACTCACATGAACACTAGAGAAATAAAGGAAAGAACTGAGGGGACAGATACTGATACTACTGGATTTTCCAAGGTTCTTGCTCTTCCAGGTTGGAGTTGTGTATTTGTTTTCTTTTTTTATCAAATTGTCAATTACGAATTGTTAATTTCAATTCCATATCAAATAGAGTAGAAATCAATGTATTTTCATTTGCAAGTAGTTAGTTAATTTCCAAGAGGGTTTGAATCTTTCATAGCAATCCCCGGTGATGGATCCTCTTCTTCCCATCCCTGTGGATCTGAAGGAGAGAATATCTGTAGGAGGTTGTCTACACATCATAGATCATTTGGAAAAAAAATTGTTTTAAGTTAGTTTAGTTTCAATACACTCAGCACAGGTGAATAACCACACCGAGGTTATCTCACTTGTTTAGTTTTAGTGTAGAAGTAGATTTAATTATTTAGAATAGAAGCAAAATTGTTGTTTGTGATTATAATGTTTCAGTTTTTGTGATTTGTTTAGATTAGTTTTCCTTTCAGCAGTAGCATAGATTGTTAATTTCATTTAGTTTACATGGACACTTCAAACTAGTTTAGCACTTAGATCCAAGTTAGGTAAACAAACCATAGGGAATTTACGCTACTTGTTCATAGCCTCTAAATCTCCCCTTTGTCAACTCGGCTACTAGGAGATCACACTACCAGATCTTAGTCATTGATCCTCCTATAGTTAGCCACACACATTCAACATCGGTTGCTCCGACATGACCTCGGGGGGTCGAGTGCAGTTGAAGATCACGTGTTCATTTTCATCCGTACAATCATCTCCTTTGGGATCATGTGGTGGTTGTGGGCACGTCTTTATTTGGCAAATCTTCATAACTAGTCTTTTCTACACATATCTTCCTTCCTTTATTATTTCTACATCTACGAATATCCTCTAAGCATTCACCTAGGTAGTTTATTTACCTTTATTGTATTTATCATCACCCACTTATGTGTGTGAATATTTCTTTTTATTTATTTAGATATTAGGGGGATATTATCTAGTTGTTAGGTATAGTTCTTTCCTTGATCTATGGTATTGACTAGTTCTTTCCTTGATCTAAGGTATTGACTAGATCATTGATGTCTAGTTTTCTCATAAATCTATGGTCTTGACTAGTTCTTTGATGACTAGTTCTTTCCTTGATTTATGGCTTGATCTATGACCTTGACTGGTTCTTAGATTGTTATTCCTTTCCTATATAAGCAAGGCCCATTCTCATTGTATTTTTTGAGTTCCATAATAATATATGATATTGTTGCTTATTTGTTTACAAAGGTTTATGTAAAATTATTCTAGCGAATTACTTTCATCTTATTGATCATGGTGTTATATTAGCATCTGTGTTCTTGGCTTGGTATGGTCTGGTTATCATTCCTCTTATGGTATCAGAGCAAGAGATTACTATTGAAATCCTTAGCCCCTGGTCATACGCTATGGTCATATGAGGCTTAAAGCTTGTGATTCCTACTACTAGGTGATTAACTCCAACCCCCTTTCATTTTATTTGTGTGGTGAGGGAAAGAGCATTTTATTCTTTTTCGGTGGCAACTAAAATAAATAGTAGAACATAATATTGAAAAGCTTGTATCTTTTGATCGGTAACTCGGTTTTGAGTGCCATTTTTTATAAAAGTGTTTGTTTTTTCATGCTCTTTCCATTGGAAATATTTATTTTGAGAATCTCACTATAATTATAAAGTTCAATATTGTAACACACACTCATTATAGAGTGCCAAAATCTAGGGGGGCTCTTATTGCATTGTTTGGGGGTCTTGTTGTATTGCTTGGTTCTTGCATTTATTTTGGGGATCTTTTAAGATGACGTCTTTATCTACTTCTGCATTAGATCATGTTGAGCCATTAACAACACATAATTACCACACATGGAAACCAAGAATGGAAACAAAAATTAAGTGGAAAGAATTATGGGCTTTAACTTCTTCAGAACAACTAGTGTTCACTAGAGAATATAATTTCAATACCAGTGAAAATTTGATGAGTGTATCGGTTTGATAGGAACTTATGTAACTGACAGTGTTTTGTTTCATTTGGAAAAATGTGACTCTCCTTTCAAAATATGGGAGAAATTAGAGGATTTATTTGGTAAGGTGGATCATATGAGAGCCATGCAACTTGAAATTGAGATCACCTCTCTTATTCCTGAAGATTTTCCAACAATTGTAGACTATCTTACCCAGTTCAGGCATTTTTTGACATAGTTGAAGGGGAGTGGAAGAGATAAGAAATATGAAGAGTGCGTTTACTTGATTCTATCCAAGTTAAGAGGACCATTTCAAATATTTTCTTTAACCTTTTTCTCTAGCATGGATGCCTTAGGTGACAAATTCAAAATACCTAATTTAGAAACATTTTGTGAAAGACTTACTAGGGAAGAATCCAAATTGTCTCACCTTGAGTTTTCCACCTCTCAAAAGGCATTAGTTGCATCTAATCCTAAGGGCAAGGGAAAACCAAAAAGTAAAACCAAATCCACCCCTTCTCCATCTCAAAGTTCCCCTAAACCCAAAGAAAACAACTCTAAACACAAGGAGTCTTCTAAATCCAAGAATAAGTCTAGCCTTTCATGCTCTTTTTGTGGGGTAGTGGTCATGAAGAACATAGGTGTTATAAGAGAATGCAAACCTTAGAGGATGCAGTCAAGAAACATAAAAATTCTATATCCACTCCACCTTCTAATCAACATGGAAAAATGCTTAATGTTGTTGGGAGATCTCAGTCACCACTTGCAGATAATTGGGTTATAGATTCTGGTTCTTCTCATCACATGAATTTTTTAAAAGAGTCTTTTATTTCTCTAGGTTTGAGTTCTACTTTCAAAATTGAGGTTGGAGATTCTTCCTTTCTTTCTGTTGAGGGAAAAGGTGATATACAAATTGATGTGGCAGTATCCAAGATTACTCTATGTTCCTAACATCACTACAAATTTGTTTTATGTATATCAAAATTTTCATTCTGTTCAAGGGAAAATAATGACTTTTACACCACATGGGGCAGAAGTAAGAACTTTGTTGGAGCCTTATTCACTTGTTTCTCATGGTATTGTTGATCATAGTTCAAGACTATATCACTTTGAGGGTTTTGATGAAACTTCTTCTTTAGGGACAAGATTGGTTTCTCATGTAGATTTAGAGAGTAAGCTTTGACATGAACGATTTGGACATCTTAATTACATATATTTCAAGGAGTTGAGAACTCATGGTATGGTAGATGGTCTTCCTAGAGTTTCTTGTCTTGAGGGAGTTTTCTCTGGCCATGCATTAGAGAAACATCATCAAGATCTATTTCCTAAGAATTTTTTTAAGAGAGCTTATTCACCACTTGAGCTTGTGCATAGTGACTTGATGGTTTTTCCTACCCCCTCTTTCAATGGAGATAACTATGCACTTACCTTTATTGATAATTTCTCAAGGCATACTTGGGTTTATTTTCTCAAGTACAAAAGTGATGTTTTTTCACACTTCAAAGTCTTGAAGGCTTTGGTCGAGAAACAATCTTCGAGTTGCATAAAAAACCTTCACACTGTTAATGGGGGGAGTACTTCAACAATGAGTTTTCTAATTTTTTGGCAACTCAAGGCATTATTCACCAACATTTTGTTCCTCATACTCCACAATAGAATGACTTATTAGAGTGGAAGAATATAAATTTGAAGGAAATGGCTAATTGTAGGATGCATTCTAGAGATTTAGCTTCTATCTATTGGGCAGACACAATTAATTATGCTAACTACATTTAGAATCACACACCACATAAAGCACTTGAGCATTTGACTCTAGAGGAAGTTTGGTCCAACACTAAGCCAGATGTATTATTTTTTCGAGTCTTTAGAAGCCATGCTTGGGATTTTGTGCCAAATAAGAAAAGAAAAAATTTGGATAAGAAGAGCAAACCCTTGATCTTTATAGGGTATTGTAAGGACATGAGAGCTTATCAAATTTTAGATCATGATACTTATGACATTTTTTTTCAAACACATGTTCAGTTTGATGAGCATTTCACTCCTCATGATTCTTCATCTTCTTCCATGCCTCCTCCTTCTTCATCTCATCTTGAGGATCCTTTCTTTGAGGAGGTTGATTAGGAGCTTATAGATGCCATTGAGGATCTTATTCCCAGTGATGTTGTCACTATGCCTAAGTGGGCTCGTACTACAATTTGTGAGGCACCACCTTTCATAGAGGATCTTCCACCCATTAGACATCATCACACACATTTTACCAGTCCTAAACTTTTGTGTTAGATAGTTTCTGAGGATCCACAATATTTTTCAAAGGATCATGGGATACATGAGTGGGATGATGCGATGACAACTGAATATTCTTCTTTGATGAAGAATCATACTTGGGATTTGGTCTCTCTTCCTAAAGGAAGAAATATGGTTAGGTGTAAGTGGGTATACCAAACCAAATACATAGCTAATGGGTCCATTGACAAGTATAAGGCTTGTCTTGTTGCAAAGGGTTTATCACAAGTTGAAGGTATTGATTACTCTAAGACTTTTGCACCCATTACCAAGATGGATTCTGTACGCCTTGTACTTACTATTGTTGCATCATAGGGGTGGCCCATATACCAAATGGACGTGAAGAGTACCTTTTTACATGGAGATTTACAAGAGGAAATATACATGGAGCAACCAGTTGGATTTGTTTAGGATTCTTCTCTTGTTTGTAGGCTCCAAAGGTATCTCTATAGTCTTAAACAAGCCCCTCAGGCTTGGTATGAGAAGATGGATTCTTTTCTTTTATCTACTAGTTTTTTTGTTGCCACTCCAATCATAGAGTGTATCTCCAACATGTTGGTGAGGATATTGTGATACTTGTCTTCTATGTCGATGATCTGTTACTTACTGACAACTCTTCTTCCCACATTTAGACTATTTAGAGGACTCTTTCTACACAATTTGACATGACAAATCTTGGGTTATTACATTATTTCCTTGGTTTGTAGATTTCTCAGGTAGATTCAGGGATTCATTTAAGTCAACAAAAGTACACCCATGATCTTCTTTAGTGCTTTGATATGGCTGATTGTAAGCCAAGTCCATCTTCTTTTTAGTCTGGGGTTACTCTTACTTCCACATGTACCACTTCACTTTGTGATCCTACATTGTATATGTAGTTGGTTGGGAGTCTCATGTACTTGACCCATACTCGCCATGATATTTCATTTGCAGTAGGGCTTGTATCTCAGTTTGCACATTCTCCTCATTGTAGTCACTGACATGTTGCTTAAAGGATTTTGTGCTATTTGCAGGGCACTTCCCACTTTGGTCTACACTACACTAGGGGTTCTACTTAGTTGGTTGGGTATACAAATTCAGATTGGGTAGGTTCTATTGATGATATGTGTTCCATTTATGACTATATTTTTTGTCTTGATTCTTCTCTAGTTACTTGGGCATGAAAAAAGCAACGGGCTATTGCACTTTCATCTTCAGAGGCAGAGTAAAGGGCAGTAGTTACAATAAGTTAACAGATTCTTTGGCTTCAACAGTTATTGATAGAGTTTGGATTCCCACAAGATTCACTGACTTTACTTTGGTGTGAAAACCAAAGTGCAATTCACATTTCTCGCAAACCCAGTTGAGCACCAGGGGACCAAGAATATTGAGATAAACATCCACTTCATTCATCAACACATTCTGGATGGAGTTCTTTGCTTGGAGTACATTCTGACCAAGCAGAATGTTACAGACATATTTACGAAGCCTTTTGCATCACCTCACTACCTTGAGTTGCATGGAATGCTTGGAATTTTGGAAGTTGTTCTTGGGGGGTGTTCATGAGAGCATCTCCCTTCTTCTTCTTCTTCTTCTTCTTTCTCTTTCCTTCTAGCAAGATTTTTTCCTTCTTTTGATTCGATATTTCTTCATGGATATATTGTACATGAGTACCTCATTAGGCCTAGTTGCTGGGACTCATATTATGGACATGCCACTTCTATTTTGGCCCCTAGCTTCACTTGAGGGGGGGTGTTAGAGTAGGTATTTAACTTAGTTCATGTTCACCTAGGTAATTTATTTACCTTTATTGTATTTATTCTCACCCACTTATGTGTATGGATATTTCTTTTTATTTATTTAGATATTAGGGGGATATTATCTAGTTGTTAGGTATAGTTCTTTCCTTGATTTATGGCTTGATCTACGACCTTGACTGGTTCTTAGATTGTTATTCCTTGCCTATATAAGCAAGGCCCACTCTCATTGTATTTTTTGAGTTCCATAATAATATATGATATTGTTACTCATTTGTTTACAAAGGTTTATGTAAATTTATTCTAGCGAATTACTTTCATTTTATTGATCGTGGTGTTTGATTACCATCTGTGTTCTTGGTTCGGTATGATCTGGTTATTGTTCCTTTTATTTTTTATACTTATCTTCTCTCAAAATTCTTCTACTAACTCTTCTATCTTGTAATCTCTTTCTTCTTCATCTCCCTTTTCTTTAATTAGTAAAGGACCTTCTATCATTCTTATTTCCCAATTTTCTTCTCCTACTACTTGTTTGAATGTTGGCTCCAAACTTCCTACAACCTGTTGTGATTCGGTTGTCAAAATAGTTGGTCTAAATATTGATTGTTGGATATGGTTATCTATGGATATTCTTCTTATTGGATTTTGTGGTGTAACTAACTCAAGTTGATCTCCACATGGCGCTTGTATTATAGCTAGACTTATGTTTTCCTCCCTTTCCAGGGTAGTTAATTCCTAGCCTCCACTTGAAGTGGGTATTTATTTCATTCCCATCTTCTGAGGTTTATTTAATTTATCCTCTCTCCTTCATCTTCTTTTCTCTTTCCTCCCTTTCCAATCTTTATTTTTCTTCTTTCATTTCTAACTCCTTCTTTTCTGCGGCTAACCTTGCTATTTCTTTCATCGTCCTCATTTTAGTTATTTTTCTTAAATCCCTAACTCTCCTTAATTCTCTTAATCTTCTCTTTTCCATCTATCTATTTTTCTATCTTTTTCTTTTCCTCATGTCGTCCTATTTCTGCCCCCAACCAAAACCACATTATATCTGACCAGTTATGTCTCTTGGATCACCCCCCTTCATGTGCGGCATCCCATAGTGCCTATCCCCCAAACAAACTTTTCTACACTTTTGATTAATCCTGTTTCTACCATCAAAATATTAATTAAAAATGGAACTAATTTGAGAAATTGTCCTCTTGCTCTACTTAGTACTTCACCTTTCTTATTATCAAAGCTTGTCCAACCTTGTATAGCCCAAGTAATTATGTATGAGTCTAAGGTAGTCTCATACTAGTAGTCAATAGCTCTTATCTAAGGTTCATCAAGATGGTTTAATATAGTTAGTCTTGCTGCAGTTCACTTAGAGGGTCCTCTCAAATGTAAGCTTGACCACTCTATTCTCTTAGCGTGTGCTATTAAACAAGGCCACATAAGGTGAGGGAACTGTGAACAAAACTCTTCTTTGTATTCTCCAAGAACTTCAGATTTTGCTGCGTTGTAGGAAATTTTCAATCTTTTGGCTTCTCCTTTAACAAACTTATGAATTTGTACTTGCCACCAATCTTCAATTTCTTCGAAATCAAGTTTCCAATATATTTGTTGTGATATTTTTCCTGACATCCGCTTAACAAAAGGATGCTTGGGCTCAGACACCAAATTTTGACCTAAAACCCCGACAACAATGTGGGATTTAGGATGTTCGACCTTAGTTAAGGATGTACATAGGAAATGTAAATTGGATCTAAACTGCTAATAGAAGTATAAAACACATAACAATTTTCATTCCAAACTTCAATATTCATTTATTTATCAAAAATCTTTACATAGGTCTCAATTACATTCATATTCTTTCTCGCTCTATCTCATATAATTCACTCTTTTCAATATTCTCTTAATATGGCACTCACATATTCATTTCTTGTGACGCGCCCAAATACAAAAGGTTAATTACAATAAATATACAAAACTACATAACATCAAAAGTCACTTCTCTTAATTCGCGCCTCTTTCGACTTCTATTGCGTTCTGGTTTGATTTGTCTTCAATCTGTGGCTTCATGTTGGCTTCTATGGCTTCCTGGAGTGTAATGCAGTTTTTTCCTGTATTCCATGGATTTTCTACATTACTTGCGGCTTCTTCTAATCTTCCACGACTTGGTCTAACTCTTTGTGGCTATTTACTGTCTTCAACAACTTTATTCTTATGCTCGCGGCTTATCCAAAATTCGATGAAGAACCATGTCAACAATATGTTATAAGGTTAGGACTAGTCAATTAATAGTACCAATGTCAATAGTTGTTTATAATTTGCGTGCTTTTATTTTTTGGGAATTATATTGACTATCATGTTATCGAATATTTTTTTCTCCACATTATCATCTCCATGCCACCTTCATTTCTCACACAAGTGGAATTAGTAGTTTAAGGGGACAAATACAAAATGGAGAAATTCCAACAGGATGCAATTTTCAAACCCAATCTTAAAGGGGACATACAATGGGGCCGCTCTGTCAAAACTGTTAACTTGTCTTTCACTTATAGGTGCCAACAACTGAAATAAATGGAAAATTAAGAGAAAATTGGAGTAAATGGGCATTGATATTTTTTGTTTTTTTTTTGTTTTACGATGTCAACATTTTCAAGTGTACAACATTTAATTTGTTAGATAAGACAAACAATGAAAACTTCCAACAAAGATGTGTGAAAATAGGTTGACGCAAGGAAATACTAGCTAAAAAATCACTAATACATGTTATGTGGACACAACACAGTAAAAAATTGGCATGCGAAAAGTGAGGTCTCTTCCCCACTTCTCTTATCATTAACTACACCAACGGTCCACAACCATTTATTAGACATCCCAAATCAACTGAATCTTGCTTGTAATCAGAATATTTTTAATCATAGATGACCGATATTTCTTGGCGGCAACAGAGTCGACCATTGGCGAGGCTTGTGTTCACCAAGTTGTATCGAAGAAGGTGGGCAAGGGTGGGGTGCAGAGATGAGGTTTGAAATC
Source organism: Taxus chinensis (assembly GCA_019776745.2). Classification (NCBI taxonomy): domain Eukaryota; kingdom Viridiplantae; phylum Streptophyta; class Pinopsida; order Cupressales; family Taxaceae; genus Taxus; species Taxus chinensis. The sequence goes on from CM034150.1 coordinate 43,445,240, forward strand.
CTCTCTCACCCGTCAATCAAATTCTTGTAGACGTTTTCATTTTTTTATCAACCTCCATTTTACATTTAACAAAAATCTTCAACTACGCCATACTTCTAATAAGAATTATAAACATCTCACCCTTATTATATTTTTTAAGACTTGTAACTTGATACATGAAGTCTACTAAAAAAAATTTCATAATAGATCTATTCATGTCATCAAAAAATGTGTAAAATAAGCGATCATACAATGATATCAATTACGTAAAGTGTTTATGTTAAGTATGTTTCATGAAACACACATCAAACATGTTGCATGTTAGTTTTTCTAAATCAAATTAGAGACAACGATTTATATGTAGCCAAAATTTTCTCATTTTTTCTTGAATTTTCATGAAATGTTTTCTAAAGGAAAAAATAAATAATAATTCCCTTAGGGAGTTTGTATTCCAAGTAGTTGGAGGGAAAATATGTTGTAGAAATTTTGACATTTTGCAAAATAAATGATAACTTACAAGGAAAATGTCACATAAAGCTTCATCACTGTGCAAAGGTGTACTTGTTTTAGTCAGATTTGAACTCTTGAACAAAAAAACATTTCAGCTATCTCAAATTTGCTGAAAACTCATTTAAATCATTTAACCAATGTTGAGGAACTCAAAATGAAATTTGATAAAAATCATTTAACCAATGTTGAGGAATTCAAAATGAAATTTGCTAAAAAAAAAAAATGCAGATGATCACGATTTAGCATTGGCAGCTCTGGGGTTCTCATGCCACCGTTCTATTTTTTTTCATTTTTAATAATTTCCAGACTACATACTCTCCCTTCAATATATTTCTAGTTATGCTTATTTTCCCTATTTCGAATTATACCGCATTTGTGTTGCTACTTAGTGACACGTATTGATTTGATCAGGCTTCGATAAATGTACTAAAGGCTACATATAATGGACAATGACACATTAATAGAGGAACCCACAAAGCTATTTGTTTGACTTACGAGAAAATTAAAAGTCTTTAATAAACATCGAACTCGCCTCAACTTTACTTGGTCTAAAATGCGATTGTGGTTAACACTTTCCGCATGGAGGTAGGTGCTTGACGTGCATGCCATGTATTGCCACTCTCTTGGACGGTTGGCAAGTTAACCGCTTAACAGTTTCTATGTTTGGTCCATTTTTTTAAATTAATGTTTTGTCCTTGGTTGGTGCCTGGTGGATTGGCAATTGTATCAGTGGGGGTCAGGCCTAGAATTTGATGGTCACCTCTATCTGTCAAAAGGAAAATATGTGATGGTTTGTTCATTTATACATCTTTCAATTTACGTTTTAAATAGTATTTCAGATTGTCAAAAAATTACACTATAAATAACATTTTTCCCCCAATTTTAAGATCATGCATTATATTTATAAGATAAACTAGATACAATTATTATGAAACATATAAATGAAAATTTAGATATAATGAAACATCTCTTTATTATATTTTATCTATCATTCACAATTAGATTTAAATTTTGAAATATATATTTATCATTGATGTCAAATAACACATTGATATAACTATTCATTTTGTGAATTCAAGATGATAAAAAATAAACTTCCAGACCTCCAAATAACAACAATTCATCAAATTTACAGTATATAAAAAAAGACCTAACAACAAATAATGGTATAAATAAACAACAAGCTTGTATCTGGACTAATCTTCAATTTTAACTAACTTATTTCTACTTGAAGATGAAATAAAACCTGCAATGAAAATAACTAAAAATTGGATGGCATGTAAAGAATGCATTTAAATAATAATTTTAAATTTAAGCTTAGAATTAGAATAGCAAATTAGTAAGTAGTTAAAAAAATTACTATAGACCCTGTTTTATTTTCACTTAACAAAAAATAATAAACAATATTTTTGAATTTAAATGTTGTATTTGAAAATGAATTAATTTTTTCGAATTTTGTTTTGAAAAAAAACATTCAAAATCATATATTATTATATTTATATTTCTAAATATTATTTTTAATATATTATATTTTACTGTATTACATTTCACTACTAATATTTTTTACGGTTTAGAAATAATACAAACCTTTGAATTTACAATTTGAATAAAAACCAACCGGTCTAAATTTACGGTTAATTTTTTTATTAAGTTGTAAATTACGGCTAAAAATGGAAAAACGGTCCACAGACCATCAAATTCCAGGCCTAATGGGGGTTTTTTTACAGGGATGAGATTTGACGTCCACCCCTGCCTGTTGGATCAAAAATTGAGGATGGTTTTTTATTTTCATAGACCTTCTAAATACGGTTAGGATGATTGACCAGTTTCATGAATAGGGAGCCAAATACGAGCAATCATAATGTTTTCTCACTATTTTGTAAGCACAAAAATATGTCTCCCATACAAGCAAACTCACAATTTTTTTCTCAGTACACTAAAAAGGAAACCTTAAACCAAAAATAAATAAAATTAGTTTATGTATTGGATCGATACAATAACTTTTTCTTTTTATTATTTGTTTTTCCTGTAGCTTGATGTGTTAAACCAATTAGTAGTAGTTTGCTATTAATATCTAAATTTCACGTTTGGCCTCCATTGACGTTACTATTTTGAATACTCCATTTTAAAATTGTTTCGTCTGTTAAACTGTTGGAGGCTCCCCTGATTTCCCAACTCTTTTGAAAATATTGACCATACAAATCATAAATGCAAAATTCATAAGTTCCAAGCCAAAAAAATCACTTCAAGTTTCTCCAATCAATATTAACTCGAAAACCACATATTACAACTCAAACATGTATATTTTTCTGTCATGAAACAATTTTTTTTTGTAGGATTTTCTCATGGATAGTTGTATTACTGTTCCACTTGGCACTGTAGGCATCCCCTGTTGTAGAAAAAGGTGAAGCTACAGGGCTGAAATTACTCTCATACAGGGGACTTTAAAATCTCAGTTACCACCATCAATCTGAGTCTCAATCCGCCGCCCCCAAAAAATGATGTTTAAAAATGTTCAAAAACCTAATTTTATAAAAATTCATACATATATTCCAAAACTAAACTAGTACTTGTTATAAATTATAGGTACAATAGATTGAATTATTCTATACACTTTGTGGATTAGTCCAAAGAAAAAATCCATCATATCCAATGCACCATATAATTAGGGAAGGGAAATAAACACAATTATTTAAATTAGATTAATACAAACTAAAGAAATATGATGAATCATTAAAGTTAAAAGTAACACACTATAAAATAAAACTATATTAAATAAATAAGTACCGATATTATGAAATATTGTCAAAACTAGTTTCAAAATTTGTTACAAAAATATATCAAAGGTTCAAAACTCTTCTATTTTTCGTATCTTCCCATATTTTGTAGACTGCATTCCAATCCATATCATGTGTATCAGGCCCATTAAGTGATACTCTCATCAATGCATCTAATGTGTCCAATCCCAAATTGGATCTTTTGATATCTTTGATAAGATTTTGTTTTGAAAATCCTCTTTCACACGCAACTGTCTTGGCTGGAATAGTAAGAATCGCTTGCCATAATCTCATCATATTAGGATAAAGAGAGTGCCAAATTTTTGTATGACGAAAAACTCTCCATGCTTCATTCATTGAGAAATTCTCACAATTTAAATTTAGTGAATCAACAAAAGGATGCAACTCTTTTCTACAAGATTTAGCATCAAATAATGGATCAAGCTCAATTTGATCATTTGGATTGGTAGGCTATAAATGCATGAGAAGCGTGTCTAACCAACATTCTGAACACTTGTCTTGGCCTCTACGGTCTTGCTGATAATAATTAGGAATGAATAGTTTAGCAACATTGAAAAGAGGAAGATCAGGGAATCTTTCATTCAAGCAGTCTATAAGATCTTGAATGTACTCTTCAGTGAGTTGCTTGCAACTTTCTAGTGTTCCATTAATAAGAGGTTTCATTCTTTGTTTCCTTGTGTCACTAGAACCAACCTCAGCATCAGGAATAGACACATATATTAAGTTATGTCTATGACTAATTGTACCATCTTTTTCCATGATTTCAATAAACCCATTTGAAGTGTCAGCTAAGAATTTTGTAAGATATGTTGTGCCTTCAGCAAATGTATCTCTCCTCATGAACCATCTTGTTAAATTAGTGATGGTTACCTCTAGAGACATGCCAAGAATAGTGATATCTACATTATCTTCTTGAAATATTTTGTTCAATACATTCAACTCACCTAAAACATCTGCAAGCATATGCAAACAAAACTGCACTGAATAAATTCTTGTCTTATCATACCAAGATGAGCTGCTCCTTTCATTTTTCCACAAAGTTAAAATTGTTGGCATGAGTTTCACTAACCTTTGAATGACCTCTCCTCTAGATAACCATCTAACTCCATGGATTTGTAAGACATCCAAAACATCCATTTGCATGACCCTAAGTAATGAAGCTAATTCATTATTTCTTTTTGGAGAGTTTTGTACCCATGAATAAACCTTATTTGCAATCTTTTCCACATACAACAATTCAGGCACCCTCTTTGAAGCATCTGCTGCTGTCAGTGACTCTCGATGAGCTACACAATGAGTTGTGATAAGGTTTGGAACATCTCTTCTCAAATATGAAATAAATCCATTTTCATGTCCTACCATCGCTGAGGCCCCATTTGTAGAAACAACTATCAAGTTCTTCATTGAAAGACCTCTGTCATTTATTACTGCAATCACATTTTCATAAATAGTTTTCCCTTTTCCATTAGCCACATTCTTGAGTATCATAAATTGGGAAGTTGATGGTCCAAGCCCTTTTGACTCTATATACGTAGCATAGACAACAAGATGTTGTTCAAGGCTACGATCTGTACTTTCATCCAACATTAGAGAAAAGAAAGGGTTGTCCAACATGTTTTCAACTTGCATTTTTTCAAGATATTTTGATATACAAAATAAGAATTCATTTGCAGCAAAACGATTTGTGTATGAAGCATATGCCAAGGAATTTGGAATGTGAGGTGTTTCTAGATATTGTAGAAACTTGCAAAGCTTTTCATATTTAGATAGTGACAAATCTTCTTGACAAATAAAATATGTTGTTTTCATTGTAGTGAGCACTCTTTCTTTATTATTGTCTTTAATCTCTGCAACATGCTTTGGAATAGACTTTACATTTTTATCCTTGGCACTTACCCACGCTGCAACAACTTCCTTATGTGAAACAAATTTCTGATGAGTTATAAGAGCATCCTTTTGTATTGTAGTGCAGCCATCCCCCGTACCCCATGGTCCAGCCTTTCGATACTTTACACAATAGTCACACTTCATGAATGTTTTATCATTGTGCACAAAATAATTCAACCATTGAAATTTATCTAGCCATTCATGGCGAAACTTTCTTTTTTTGCTGCACTTTCCTTTTTGTTGCTAACCTCTTCAACAAATTCATCCTCTGATGAGTCGGAAGAGGTTCCAAAAATTTCATAATATGTTTCCCTCAACTTAGGATCTCTATTTTTATTATGCTTCTCCTCCAAATGAGTATTTGATGGAGTGTTTGAAACCTGTTCTCTTTTAAACCCATATATTTCATCAATAGTAAGCTGTGATTTTCTCTTCTGTGACATTATAAAATTTCTCCAAGACAAGAAAAAGAGTTTTCTACTTTTTTAACATGCACTCCACTCGTTCTAGAAATCCCAAAACTCTCATAGGTTAATCTGCATATTATTTTGTAGAAACCTTTTAGATTAACATTAAAAAGTTGCAGTTCAAATTGTTCTTACTTATATTACAACAACATGAAAAATATAACATAGATGATGTCTAAATCCGACTTGATAAAGAAATGTAAGTATTCTTCCTAAATTCTTAATTCAAACATTAAAATTGAAAAATAAATGAAACTTCTAGTATGACATTTACTGTTTAAATATTTTTAAAGTTTAGATCAAATATCAAATATATATAACTAGACCAATAACATAGTTATAGAACTTACTCACAGAAGTTGGCAAATGCGCTCTTCCTTGCATAACATTGACTTCTTGGAAAATAGAAATACAAAATTTTCAAAAATCTAACAAAATATTACTCTATACCTTATTTTTTATTTAAATCTCAAATAAACCCAAAGGCTAAAACAATTTTACCATGAATAGAATCCGCTATATTTTACCCTTAAAATCTCTAATGCTTTTTTTAACATGCTTTTTACATAGTATTGTTTATTTATTAGATTTGGAATCTACATTGCAAAAACAATTTAGAATAATTATGATAATCTAAAACTTAACATTTACAAAATATTAAATATAAGAAAAAGATAATTTTGAAATAGAAAAATAATAGTGCAGCAAAAAAATTATTTAGTGAATAAAGAATATTATCTTTGACCTTCAGGGATTAGTAAGATTTTGTGCATTAGCAAGACTTATGCATAGGGTAATTGTCCTCATTCCACTGTTGTTGCTAAACTCCATTGTTGCTGGCCCATTGTTGCTCCCTTTTGTCTTTGCACAAGAAAAATATGAATGATATCCGGATTCCACAGCACTAGCTGAAATCTAAATGGTTAAAGTTGAACCCACTAAAATATGGAACTGGTACAAGCACAGAGAAGAAAATGTCTAGACCCTGTATAATCTACCTACATTTTACAAAAACATCTTTGTAACTTGTTTAAGAAATACCTAAATCGGGGCTTGAGTGAATTTATGATGAAATAACCACTACCACTTAACCAGTACCAATACCACTGTTGATACAGGACTCGGGAAAGATTTGAAATAAATTTAAAGATATGAAATAAATATGAAATTTCTAGATTTCACATCAGTTTTTGATAGTTTGAATTAATAAATAATAAATCTGGGGCTCCTCAATCTCCTCACGAGTCACTCTTTTCAACATATTTAAGAACAAATATTAATATAATCAAAGTCCAACTAACTATTTAATTTTTGAATAAAATTAGACACTGGCAAAAATGACGGTTGCTTAATATTGCTCAACGTTAATTTGACAGTTTGCTAAATATATTAAAAGTATTATAAAATGGTTTTCCATGCTACAAAACTGTAAAATACATCTTCAAGTGCCAAAAATGTCTAGGACGGGTGTCAAATCTCATCCTTGATCGCCTGCCACACATTCATTAACTGTAGGAAAAAAATAGACTTGAAACTTGCATTATAATTTTCTGGCATGTGTTTTTCATTGCTTGAGACACCTGACGACATGAGGTCACTTTCATGATAATGGGTAATGAGGCTCAATTCCCATATAATATAGCTTATTAGCTAAATTATAGTGATATATGTGTTGCTCTATTAGAAGCAAGTTTCTTCCCTCTAACACATTGTAGGGATCAAACATGTGTGGTTGGTTGTGGGCAATTGTTGACACATAACAAGTTGGTGGCTGATCACATGGTGATGGAGAGGAAATCCTAAATGTCAAAATTGAAATAGTAAACCACCCTTTTTGCCATTGTTTTTACATCTATCACTTATGTGGAAATTGCAAGGAGATATTTGTAAGGCTCAACAAACTTGAAGCCTAAAGGAAGGTGTAAGATGATTCGCAGGGCGTGATATGAAAGAGTAGAAGCATGAGGAATTCAAATATATGAAATTTTCCCTATACGCACAAAGGAGACTCTGTGATGCAACAAATCGGTCTACCTCTCCACCCACAACACCAATGGATACCACTCAAAGACTCATTAGTGTTATCATTTCTTTTTATTTAGGCTTTTTCTTTTCTTTATGACTTATTTATCTTTGTTTCGGTTTCATGGGTTTTATGTTTATGGCTTGCATAAATAATGTGGTTTCAAGGGCTATGTAGTGTTCTCATCCCTATAACTACTTAATTGGGGGTTATATTATTCTCTTTTTGTTTTGGAAGATATGGGATTTGTATGAGTAGTTTTGAGTATAGAGGTTCTTTACGTCAGAGGGAAGGAGATTGTGGATGTTATGGGATACAACTTGAGGGTTTCCTCATTTAGTAAAATTCAGCAAATTTTCCCAAAGAAGGCTCTCGACCTCTCCACTATTCAACTTTGGGTGGCCAAACTGTGCAACATACCATAGATCTATCTATTTAGGGTCTGCAAGCTGGTGATTTTCTACTATAAACCGATCATAGAATCATCACCCCACAATTTTGGATTTTGATACATTAATATGCAAATCTCTATTTTTTAACTTTCCAATATAGAAAACCCAACAAACATGGAGGTGCTCTTTCTAGGCATGATTGTCACTATGATGTTGTCCTTTTCTTCTCCCTCCACTGAGTTTCTATGAGATCATATTTGTATTTTACTTTGTTATGATAATTAAATCTATTGTTGTCATTTGTTTTGGTGTGATAGAATGACGATATAGAAGATATGAGTTTTAAATCTCAAAATAAGCATAAATAAAAAAATTACATGTTGAAATATTATGGATATATCTGAGGCCCTAAAGTTGTCTTGTGAGGTGGTATCTTCACTTCATGTTGTTTCCCTCATAAGGGTGCCACCCAACACAATACTTCATTTTGAATTTTTGTTTTTACTAGGGAAAAATATATATGTAGCTCTTTAATGGTTGTCCAAATAATGGGGTGGTGATTATGTGTACACATGTTTTTACTTTTGAATTTTTGAGTAATACTGAAGATTCAATTTTGTATTTATTGCTCTGGAATTTTCACTTCTGTAACAACCAAAGTAATTATTTTTATTGGTTTTCTATTGGGAGTTTGTTACGAATTTGTTTCCTACCGTTCTCTTTGCATTATTTTTTTAAATAAGTAAACGCTTTTGGCCGGAGCTTTGAACCGAGGAGTTCTTGGGTCTCCTCCCATACATAGAATGATATTCAATAATAACTACAACAAAAAAGTCAGTGAAAATACACATGAGTCAAAACCATGCTACCTTGAATGCCAACTAGAAATACCATCGAGCGAGGGATAATAATCTAACATGTTATTGAATCGTCCCTTTTTCCTTTTTTCTTTCCTTCCTGACCTCATGCCACAAGCTTGGATCTAAAACAACTACCATCTATAAGCTATTGGGATCCATGGGAGGTATGGCTCGATCAGGGCTATGTTCCTGATCAGAATCTGATTTATTAGATTCATGTCCTCTCTTCACTCCACCTACTACATTATTTTCTTCTTGTCATTCCTTCAACCTCGTTTTACTTCAACCGCTCGTTGCAATAGCTCGGGTCCTTTGTAAACATGCGCTTGGTCATAGAATAAATTGGCCTACCTTTCCTAACATTGGATCGACAGTCCAAATTTACATCTTGATACACATTATCACAGTTTGGCATTTATTAAACACAACTCGGTGACAAGACTATACAACTCTCCCACTTCAAAATGGCTCGACTGTGGATCTTCAACTTGAGACTGACATTATTATTGGAGCCTAAAATCCTTGTACAAATAAACATGGCTCGTTGTTTCTTTTAGATTCGAATCCAAATGCCTCTTGGTTAGATAATTGTCCATCTCCAACAAATCATGACACTCCTAATGCGAGCTCACCTTGCATCTTCGAAGAATAGCCCATAACAACTTGTTCTTTACTGTAAAAGGAGCTCGGGGTTTATCTCTCTTGAGCCTATAACTCAATTTTGATGCTTCCATGGCATGATTAATGTGTGTCTTTGTCCCAATCCATAGTTAGTTTCTGTTAGCTATTTTTCTTCTTCAGCCTGCTTCAGATTTTCAACGTGACTCATCGTGTTGGATAGTTCATCCTCGTCTATGAACTGGCTCGACATCATGATGTGAATGATAGCTTGCCCACTAAATTCAACATCTTCTAGGAGATCATCCAGACCCTTAAAAACAACTCAGTGGTTGAAAAAATCAGCTCAACTTTAAATAAGAACTCGATGTTTAGGATAACCCAATCTCCCACAAGATGAACTCAGTGGACGATATAGAGATGACAACTTGATGAGCCAAGACATAACTCGGTCGACTCTAATTGCTCGATGCACCTTATAATCAACTCGATAGCTTGGTTGATTATTTTAAATCCCGTTTGCATGGCATCACACACCAATTTAAAACCCTTTTAGTCTCCATTGTAACATGTTAAAGGGTTGTGTGAAGATGCTAAGAGGTTTATAGGCAAGTCATTGAATTTGTCATTCTTTGCTTGCAATGTGGGTCCTGCTGAAATATCCACAACATAGGTATCTAACTCAATTATTTTTTTGAAAATTGTCACCATTCTAGAATGGGTGACAACCATGTTGAGGCTAATTAAGGTATCCAAAAATATTATTGTTGAGGTTGCTTAAAGAAGGGTTCCCCCTCGAAGTGACCTGCAATCTAAAATTTATTTTGTTATTTTCTAAAGTTTATTTCATTATTCATTTATTTTTTGAGTTTGTAAATTTTTGCATAAGGATCCTAACATCTGGTATCTGAGCACTTTCTTGGCCTTGTGGGTAGATTTTAGAGAATTTATTCTGAGAAGGACTTCCTAAGAGCTATGCCATTTCCAAAAATATTTTCTTATGGTTCAATTTAAATCCCTTCCTCTACAGTATTATGATGAAGCCATGAATTACACTTGTTACTTTCATAATTCTGTTCCACACAACGAAGTAAGAGGGATGACACCCTTTGAGGAATTTTTTATGTAAACCTGGTTTCAAGCACTTTCACATCTTCAAATAAATTACCATGGCTCAAATTCCAAAAAAGAGATGCAAGGAATTGGAACCATAGTCTGGACCTTGCATCTTTGTAGGGTATCTAGATGGTGTGAAGGGTTATAAATTTTTAAACCCTACTACTCATCATCTTTATATTGAGAGAAGTGTGAATTTTGATGGATCATCTTCTACTTCCACTTCTCCTGCCAATGATGTCCTTATACCCTTATTTGATTTTGATTATGATTATTATAATGATGATTATTGTTGAGCCTCGTCTTCCTGCTCCTCATGCATTTAGAATCTTCTAATTATGATAGTAGTGATGATGAGAACTTTTTCCCTTCTCACTCAAGTGAAGAATATACATATTCTGAGCTTAAATATTCTCATAGCCCTCGTTAGGATAGGCATACCTTATAGAGTACTATAGAAGTGATAAGGGATCCTTCAAATGAGAGATAACCTCATTTAGAGTTCACTAGACCCCATGCCTTATTTGCCTTCGATTTTAACCCCCATTAATTTTGGGAGGATTATGGGATCCCTGAGTGGGATTATGCCATGGATGAGGATTATTCCTCACTCATGAAGAACAATACTTGGGATCTCACCCCTCTTCCAAAAGGAAGAAAAAACATTCGGTGTAAGTGGGTGTACCAAACAAACTATGGAGCCAATGGGAACATCAATATTTATAAAGTGTGAATTGTAGCTAAACATTTCTCCTGTGCATTAGGGGTTGATTATTTAAAGAAATTTTCTCCCATTGTGAAGATGAATTCCATTCGAATGATCCTCACTATACTTGGCATGAATAAATGGAATGTCCATCATATAGACATTAAGAGTGCCTTCCTTCATGGGGACCTAGAGGAAGAGATATATATGGAACAACCCCTAGGTTATGTCCATAATTCCTCCCTGATTTGTAAGTTAAAGAAGTTTCTCAATGGCTTTAAAAAAGACCCTTGGGCTTGGTATGCCAAGATTGAATCCTTCTTCTTGCATCAAGGTTCACTAGGTGTCACTTTGGCCTTACTGTTTATATTTTGTGGTAGGATGACTCCATGTTCATCATCGTTCTGTATGTTGATGACTTATTGATCATGGGTAGCTCCTCCTCAATAATTGATTATGTGAAGACTGCCTTAGACAACATGTTCTCCATGTTTGACTTGGATTTTCTTCACTACTTTCTTAGGATAGGGATTACCCAATTTGAATTGGAAATTGTGATTGCGTAACCTAAATACACCCTTGATTTTCTATCAAAGTTTCACATGTATGATTTTAATCCATCTACTACTCCTTTCCTTTCCAAGGTTAAGTTATTTGTTGATTTATCCACTCACTTAGTCATGGTACCCTTTATCACCATTTGGTGGGGAGCTTGATCTATATGACTCACACTTGGCCAAATCTTTTGTATGTTGTTGGGATCATGTCAAAATTTATGCAGGAGCCTCGTGAGCTGTATTGGAGAGAAACAAAGTGGATCCTTCACTATGTTTTTAGCACTAATACATATGGAATTATCTACTTAGGAGGGACATATATTGATTTGATTGGTTTTATAGACTCTGATTGAGTTGGTGATCTTGATCATTAGAATTCTACCTCAGGATACAATTTTTCTCTTAGTTTAGGTCCTGTCAATTGGTAGAGAAAAAAGTAGAATTTGATTATGATATTTTCTACAGACGTAGAATACTTGGGAGTATTCAACATTGCCATGAAATTTATTTGGTTATAGGGGATTCTAACAAATTTTTGTATTCACTTTGGGTGGCCTACTATAATTTATTTTGACAACATGATCACCTTATCAATTTGTTGAAATCCGTTTCAACATAAAACAATGAAGCATATTGAGATCCACATGCACTTCATACGAGAGATGATTCATGGAGACATCATCAACTTGCAGTATTATTAGATTTTTGATCAGGTTGTGGGCATCTTTACCAATCCCTTCAGTGAAGCTAAGTTCCTTCACTCGTTCTCTCTTCTTGGGGTGAGATCTTCTGCAACTTCCCATCTTCTTCAAGCTTTCTATTCCTCTTTTCCTCTTCTTATTTTCAAAAATATTACAGTTTATACAAATGTACCTCATCAAGTATTTAGTTGTCAGGACTCATTTGACACATCTTTCTTGGTTTTCTAGGGGAGTTATCTTTCTTTTTCTAGCTTGTCATGCCTCTACCTCAACATCGATTAAGGGGGTGTTGGTGTGAGGTATTTTCCTTGTCATCTTGGGGAATTTTCCACCTCACATGGTGAGTCATATTACTTAGGTGAGTTCATAGGTCTTAAATATTTATATGCCATATGATAGATTCCATCATATAATATTTCATTTTCATATGCATCATTGACATCATGTGAAAGATACATTCCACCTTGGGAATTGTAACTCATTTTATCCTCACAGGGAATGGTTTTCTAGGCACGAGAGTTACAAAACTCTCCCACATGTTCCCACTTATTTTTATCTATGAGGATGTGTAGTCTATTTTCCCTTATGCACGATTCTTATTGTTCGATTAAACTCTTGTTGATTACTTAGAACATGTTCGATTCTGTTGGAGTGAAACATTGTTGATGTGCACACACTTCTATTTGATCCTTCCAGTAAAATATCATATAGATCGCAACTCAAAGGCATAACTACGTAAAAATGATCATTGCATAAAAAACACAGGGTTTAAGATATGGAAATAATGAAGGCATCACAACTCAGAGGTAGTATAATCATATACATATCTATTTACAACCCTCATAATGCTAAATTTGGTGAGATAGAATAAGACACAAGTGTATAAAAATACATGGCCAAAGAACTCAAAATATATTAACCTAACAATAGTGAATCATACACCACTTAGTTGGCCATAATGGCACTTCACTTAAATGAATGTTCAAGTGCTCACCTGAAGTGCATGTAACCTACCAGGTCCCTTCTCTTTCTAACTCATCACAATTTGGATCATACACTTAACCATTTATAACATAAGGTATACGTGATTTAATCTAAATTTAATTAAACCTTATTTTAGAGTAACTAGTTTAAGTAATGATATACAAGTGATAAATGTACATTAATGGACAAACAAAAAACATGCAATGATATAATACCCTAAGAAATAGCGAGAGAGTGACTTAGCTTATTTTCGAGTGATGTGGGAGTGATCTGAGCTGAGAAACTGCTAGAATAGTCTGGAGAGTTTCCGTAAGAATCATTGAGGGTTATGGAACTCAAAACTGCACATGATAGAGATTCCCATGGGAGGACATGAGTGCCTAGGAACTAGTGACTGATATGGGAGTTAGTGTCTACTTAGATGATCAAGTTCTGATCCTTTTTGGGAAAGAGGAACTCCACTATTGATTTCCTTTTGTTTCTCTAGTTTTTCTCCTATGTCATCAGTCATACATGTAACCTAGTAAAATATATACCTAGCTACACATTCCCATAAACCACATCAAACCTATTAAAGAAGATACAAAATGGGGAGTCATAATGACCCCATCAATCACCCGATAAGTAAAATTAGTACCGAGTACTACACTACATTTCAGACTCCATGTAGTTCTGTATGTATATGTGTGTAACGATGCCCTAGGTTACACTATGATAACGGGATAGATCTAGATCGTTCCAAGTATGTAAATGTATGAGATGAAATAAAATGAAATTCCCATCTTATGTTATGTATGCAGAATGATGAAACCCTTGTCCCTTATATGAGTGTGCTAGATGTATGCTCTTAAAATGCTCTTGTGCCTTGATGCAAGCTTAGGTGATAATAGATGAAGCCTAATGATTGGCCCCTTATTTGATAGCAATAGCTATCTATACATACATACATACATACATACATACATACATACATACATACATACATACATACATACATACATACATACATACATACATACATACATACATACATACATACATACATACATACATACATACATACATATATATATATATATATGATTCCCTTGTTTGAATTTCGTAATTGAAAACTACAAAAGCCGACCCAAAGTATTAAAAGATTCCTAAGAAGTAAAAGAGACCCAAAAGGGTAAGAAAAGGAAAGAGAGAGTCGGGAGCGCCCAAGAGGCACAAGATTTTATGGGTGCTTCTTTCCTATCTGGGCACTAATGTACGAGGCCATAAAAGATAAATAAGTCAAATTTGGTAGGGCTATAAGATGTGTAAGACCATAAAGAAAGAAAGAGATAAAGAAAAGAGGTAAAAAGTAGTTTTCAACACTAGTTTTCTTTCTAAGGAATCATGTATACATTAGTATATTTTATGACCGAGAAATGTACGTAAGTGCATAGAGTTTTTGTGTACATTTTCCCCCAATTTATGTTGTTGAGTGAATACTTGGTAGTATAAAGTAGATAGAATATGTGTATCTTGTAATCATGTAGAGAAGAGTGTTTTTGATAACATGTCGAATAGAAAAGTGAAGTGTGGAAACTAGGAAAGGGAAATGGACCGTAGGGGTGAAGCGTATGCATAATATTGTGTTGTTGGAGCTTGTGCTTGCTGATGTGAGTTTCTTCTTATTGTATATAAGGATAGACCTGCAAAGTAAGAGTGGGAGAGAAGTCAATGTTCGGTATATGAAAAATCAGAGTAATATGTGTATTAGCATGAAAAAAGCGTGTAAAGAAAAGAGTGTACATGATGTGTAAGAGAGTAAATGCTAGAGAGTTTTCATGTTGCTTTAGAGATGTTGAATGTCTTGGTGCCGATGGTGGGTGATCTCATGCCAAGAGTGAGTTTTTTGGGTGATCTCACAACGAGAGCAATTTTTTTGGGTGATCTCACACCATTAGAAGAGTGTTGGGGAGAGAGGTCTTATTTTTATATCCTTCCATGATGCTTCCCAAATAAGTACCACTGCAAATGGTACATTCCTGATTTATAACCTATTGTTCATGTTATAACTAATTGTAAATGATAGAATGTATTCTATAATTGGAGGAAAGTTCCTGCTACTGAAGAACAATGATGTAAACTAATGGAGATTATAATGAACTGAGAAATTGATTTATTTTACCCGCAAGAAATAAGCACCCACTGCTACTATCCAGGACTGGGTGCTAGTGTCTAAGTTATATATGTGATCCAAGTATAATTCAGGATCACTTTGTAACTATGTTCATGTGCCATTTTTATACTTTTTTGATCCATTCTAGAGCCCTAAGTTGCTGGAAGGGTGATTTATTCACCCAATAGATGCCCCCTCATTTAGGTTGCATGTGAAGAATGTAGGAAAATCGAGTCCAAAGGAGAGGACCTGAAGCTGATATGCATATCCAAAAGTGGATACCTATAGGGGTAGGGGATGTGTGTGGTAGAAACCAAGGCACATGCAAACAAGATGGACTAGTAAACAAGTGTTAGTGTAACAAAAAATAGATACACTAGAATAAAATGTAACAAGTGACTATGAAGAAAAGATGTAACACAACAAGAGGGTTTCATACACGGGACATCACTCACAATGTCACAAGATAATCAGGGCCAAAGCGGCTAAAAGAATAAAATGATCAAACAAGATATAGGGCATAACCTATAAACAATAACAAACGATAGTAAGCGAGAAGTGACATATAACCATGGTTGTACATAGAATCCTACAAGTCAAATGCTACACATGAAGCACTTGTTAGTATGTTAGAAAGATGAGTAGTATGTCAAAGTGTGTATAAGTGAAAGTAATAAGAACAAGTAATTAATGTAACAATGGGACCTGTGATATGTAGAGTATGAGAGTAGCAAAGGTAAATTCCCTTAGGAGCCTCGACGAGACTGGTGAAGAGAAGTGTTTTGCATCATACATCATGTAAGAATCTGTGCAAGTCTTGTATTCACCTCAAGATACCAAGTAAACACACATGTGTATATAAAAAAAGATAATGCCATATTAAGTATCCAACTAGCATATGAAAGAAAGTGTACATGTAAAATAGTATAAGATAACATGAATGCATACAACCAAGATGTGTGGATGCAATATGAAAGTAATGGTGTGTTGTAATATACAATATGTGTAGGTGGGAGGAGCCACCCTTCCCCCTAGTGAATGTGTGTGAGGGGAGGTTAATTTAGGAATTCTCCCTCAATAGTCAAGTATGAACCATAAAACAAGATTGTATCATTG
Organism: Taxus chinensis; assembly: GCA_019776745.2. Classification (NCBI taxonomy): domain Eukaryota; kingdom Viridiplantae; phylum Streptophyta; class Pinopsida; order Cupressales; family Taxaceae; genus Taxus; species Taxus chinensis. The sequence goes on from CM034150.1 coordinate 43,462,106, forward strand.
GGAAATGATATTACAATGTGTACCATAGATGTGAGAAGGATTTTAAAATTTTTATCATGAAGCAAAAAATGTGAAGTGTAGATTAATAATTGGACCCTCAATAATCAAGTGTGAACTATGAAGCTAGAGTGTGTCACTAGGTAATGACGGTAAAGGATATTTTCAAGAGATGCAGTGATGCTTGAAAGATAGTCATGAATGATGGGAGTGTGGGTAGCAATTATGTGATAAGTGAAGTTCATGGAGGAAGTGCACCCTTAATAGTCAAACATGAACTATAGAATAATATTGTGTCATCAAGAAATGACGATACAATGTGTGTACCAGATATGTGAGATGGCTTGAAAAGATTTATCCTAAAGCACATAGCGTGAAGTGTAGATGATGTGAGGTTAACAAAAGAATTGGACCCTCAACAATCAAGTATGAACCATGAATCTAGAGTGCGTCACGATGGTACAATGTGTGCATCGGGTAATGATGGTACAATGTGTGTACCAAAGATGTGAAAATTCTTAGAAAAATAAACATAAAGCATGGATTATGAAATGTAGTAAGGAAACTATGTGTAGATACTAGATACAACTGATAGTGGTGAAGGGGGAAAAGTGTGATGCCCCCAAGTGTGTGATGGATATAAGGCTATCCAATGATAGTTAAGACCAAGGCCCCCCACCTTATATCCAAGGAGACAAAGGTGTGTGACCATGGTCTAATATCAGTGGTATAGGAGAGTAACTCTTTACACGTGAATGAGACCGTTGTAGTGAAGGAGGTGGAAAACATCTATGAGAAGGGTTTTTCTGAGTAGGGGACTTAGGTTGACGAGGTGAACTAGTGGATCAATGAGGACGAAAGGGTCATGATGTAGGATATGTATGAATGAGATAGATAGGTGCAGAGATAGATTTAGACTTGGGAGGTGGAGGCGCCTAGATGCCATGACTAGTGCGAAAATAGAGGCAAGAGTGGGCCTAGGTAATGGTGTATGTGGTGGAACACCTTTGATGGTGACAAATTTCTTGTTATGGATGAACTTAAGAAATAAATGAAGCATGGATGGGATAGTTTGAGTAGCACAGAGCCAAGGAAGACCTACGACCATGTCACAACCTTTGATTTTAGATGTAACGAGGAATGGCTTAAGCACGATAAGGAACCCAAATGTAATGGGAAGCATGACATGACTGTAATAATTAGGAACTGGAAATGTGATGATGGAAGTTAGACATTTGAAAGCTAATAGGAGTGTCATGGAGCATACATTAGAAATAACTGATGGATACACCAAAGTATTGTTGAATGTATAAGTACCAATAAAAGCATTGATATGCATCAAATCAAAGGAAAATGTAGAATGGTAATCATGATCTGAGAATGTGATAAATGACAATGGTATATCAACATAAGTAATAAGAAAATAAAGAGGCCTCGATGAAGGAGGAGATACAACATGATATGTATGGTTTGCAGAAGAATTAATAGCGTTCTTGTCATGTTTTAGTAACATGTCATTAAATATTTTGAGATTTTGATTATCTTTGATCGGCTTAGAAGGGGATAACTCAGGAAGCTCAATGGAATTGTTGTAAATAAGATCCTAAATGAGATGTTTAAGCTTAAAGAAATGAGTAGTAGAATGCCCGATGCATTGGTGGTAGTCACAGTGTGTATTTTCATCGTAATTATGGCCACGTGGGTGAGAAGGATCAAGATTAAGAGGTGGAGGAAGAGTAATGAGATTTATTTCAATGAGTTGTGGTAATAAGAAACGAGGTGTGTAAGGTAGTCTAGTAAAAGTAAACCTTGTGGGTTGTAATTGAAGCTTATCAGGTGTAGAAATAACATTGAAAATGGCATTGGCTTCAGTTGGCTTAGGAGAGGGTCTAAATATGGATTTAACTTGAAACTTGTTAGAGGTGAGGATGAAGAAGTATCATAATATTTTAAGTTTCCCATAGATAAAAGCTTGCTTTCACAAAAATATCTGTATGGCATAATTGATCAAAGGAGGGTGAAGTCTCAAAGATGACACTCTCTTGAAGTGGAGGTAGAAGAATTTGTGTAAAGAGATCTTGCAATTCTGAATCGGCAAGAACATTGGTCATATTAGTAAGGTTTTTCTTGTATCACAAAACATAGTTTGTTAGACGTTCGTTGGATCCTTGTTTGATTTGAGCCAATTGTGCATAGGATAAATTAATACATATATTCATAGAAAAATGAGAAAGGAAAAAATCGACTAATGATGTAAAAGAGGTTACCAAATGAATAGGTAGATTACAAAACCTTCATATAGTGTAATATTGTAAGCTTCTAGGAAATAATTTAACCAATAATGTAAGTTCATCCTCATAGTCAAGACATGCCACATGAAAGGATCGAAGGTTATTTTGAGGTCACAATGGTCATTGAAAGTGGGAAGCTTAGGGACTATGAAGTTAGGAGGTATTGGATAAGAGGATATGATGGGTGCAAAAGGGATATGAAGGAGTGAGGAATCAAGAGATGAAGATGAGAGTGAAGTAGCCTACTGTAATTGGAAAATTTGGGATTGTGAATCATGGTATAAAGAAGCTAGGTCATGAGTTCTTGAGGAGGATACATGTCGTGTGTGAGAAGTAATAGGGAGGGTAAAGTGATTTGTAGGAGTAGGAATAGAAATGGGGATAGTAACTATAGGTGGAAGAGTGGTGGCGGAATCGAGAGGATGTTTCATAATAGGAAGATAAATATTATTTGAGGCGGGAGGCTTAAGCTCAGCTAGATTTGTGGCTTCCTCACGAGTATAAAATAATAAGAGATCTAAGTTTTGAGGATGTTCAACAATATAAGCCTGGAGATTATGAAGGTAGTCATTGGTAAAGATTTCATAAGTATTAGACATGGAAGTAAATTAGAATAATTCCTAGAGGCAAGATAGGGTTTGATCATCAGGTTTACTAAATGATTTTAATCTAAATTCAATTAAACTTTATTCCAGAGTAAATAATGTAACTAATGATATACAAGTGATAAATGTACAATAATGGACAAGCAACAAGCATGTAATGATATAAAACCATGATCAAGAGAGAGAGAGTGACTTATTTGATTTCCAAGTGATTTAGAAGTGATCTGAGCTCAGAAACTGCTGGAACAAACTAGAGAGAGTGTCTTTAAGGCTCACTGAGGGTTTTGGAACTCACAACTACATAGGAAAAAGTACCCATGAGAGGACATGAACACCTGGGAACTAAAGAATGATTTGGGCACTAGTGTCTGCTCAGATGCTTGAGTTCTGACCCTTTTTAGGCATGAGGAGCTTCGATGTTGATTTCCTTTTGTCTCTCAAATTTCTCTCCAATATTGTCAATCATACATGTAGCCTAAAAAATAGATACCTAGATGTACATGCCCACAAACCACATCAAAACTAATAAATCATATGTAGAATGGGGATTCAGATTTACCTCGACGGTTACCCGATGAGTAAACTTATACTAAGCAATCCTCTACATTTCATATTCCATGTAGTTTTGTGTGTATGTGTGTGTAATGATACCCTAGGTTTCCCTTGTGTAAGTTATACTATGATAGCGGGATAGATATAGATTGTTCCAAGTATGTAAACATGTGAGATGAAATAAAATGAACTTCCCCTCCTATGTTGTATATGTATAATGAGGCAACCCTTGTCCCTTATATGAATGTGCTAGATGTATGCTCTTGAAACGTTCTTGTGCCTTGATGCAATCTTAGGTGATAGTAGATGATGTTTAATTATTGGCACCTTATTTGAGAGAAATATATAAGTATATATATGATTTCCTTATTTCAATTTCATATTTGACAGCTAAAAGGCCAACCTAAAGTACTAAAAGATTCCTGAGAAGTAAAAGAGACCCAAAAGGGTAAAAAAATGAAAGAGAGGATCGGGAGAGCCCAAGAGGGACAAGAGTTCTTGGGTGATTATTTCCTATCTGGGTGTTAGTGTCCGAGACCCTAAAAGATAAATAAGTCAGATTCTAGCAGGGCTGTAAGATGTGTAAGACTAGAAAGAAAACATGTGATAAAGAAAAAATGCCAAAAGGAGTTGTTAACCACTAGTTTTCTTGCTTAGCAATCATGTATACATTAGTATGATTTAGTACCTAGAAATGTACCCAAGTGCATAGATTTTGTGTCTACAAGAATATATAATATAAATACAAAGACAAAATATAACAAGGGGTCCTATAATTCATTCATTAGTGTAAACAACTAGCAGCAAAATCTGAATGCCAATTACTCCATGTTCATCTCTACTAACGTTGGAAGCCCACATTAGATCATCCATTACAAACATATACATGATCTCAAAAAGTATTGTAGAATCAATAAGCCCTCACATGTTTATCTCTTCCAGTCAGAGCCTTGTTGTAATATAATGATTAAGTGGTCTGGCCAACCCTTAATATATATGTGTCCATCACTAATATATAGGTTAATATTTAATAATATGAAATATTTATATTTCTATTATTAAATATGCTAACCTAGGTATATACTTTAGGTTAAATATTTAATATCATGAAATGATTATATTTCTAATATTAAATATTATAAACCTATGTGTATGTGTCAACCATTTTAGGTTGAAAAGGTGGGTCGGGAGACATACCCGATCACCTTATATAAAAAGGACTTTAGGTCCTCATTTGATATATTCGGGAAATATATCAAAGGTGTGCAAATCAAGTGATTTGGTTTTACCCTTGGTAAATAGGGTTTCAAAGGAGGAGGTGATCTTATTGGATGTAAAATAAGTTCTCTGAAGTAAAAGGTTATTTTCAAAGTGGTTTTTACCCTATTGGAGTTTTCCACTATAAATACGGTGTCACATGTGTTATTTATTTCCTGTAAGTATTTCTTTATTTACTTATGTTATGATGTAATCTTTATTTAAATATTTATTATAACATTATGTAATATGTAAGTTGATTAAATCCGTATTTATTAGAATCCTCAAATTCTAACATGGTAACAAGAGCACGGTAAATTAAATAAATTAAGATCAAATGTTGTGTATTTTATTTATTTAATTTGTACAGGTTTTTTCAACCAACCCGAAAGGGTATTTAAAAGTATCCGGTCCCTTTCTTTTTTTTCCCTAATTTATTTTGGCATTACATTTGTGCAATTAAACTCTTAGTAAATTTTTTAGAGTTTTTCAATTTTAAATCCCTAATTTTTTGGGGAGAGATGTAATATGATATGATTCTTACTTTCATTTACATTTTGTAAATTATATGGAATTAATGTTTGTTTGGAGATTGATGTGTGCACATGTGAAAGAGGCTTCAAATATTTACTTGCGTGAAAATGACATACAGAAAAAATTGATTTATTACTATATGAAATATTTTTCATGTTTTCTATAATTTCAAATGTTTGCAGGTTAAATATTTCGGAAGGTAAATTCATACCCATGTTCTTTGGTCCCCTCTAAAAGGATTCAATTTGAAAAACTATAGTTTATAGTTAATCTATAACTATATCCTATATAATTTGAAAACTATATTATTATTTTTAAATAAAAATATATATAATATAGAATAAGGTTTATATAATAATTTATATAAACATCATATTAAAATTTATATAGTTTTGGAAGAAAAAACTATATATTAAAAGCCTTTAACCATATTAAAATTACATGGGATTGAGGGAAGAGTCAACAGACTATATTTTAAGCCTAAGTTTAAATCATATTTAAACTTAATTTATAAATCCAGGCATATATATATATTTTTAAAAAGAAACAAACCTAAGTTTAAATTATATTTTATATATATGGTTAGTTTAAACTGCTTGAAATATGAATTTTATTAGATTTAGTTTATATATGTTTAAAAAAAAAACTTAAGAGCTTACTTTTTTTTGGAAAGGGGGTCTGTGTTTATTGTTTTGCCATGAAGGGATTACTTTTTAAATCTTAATACTTATTAAATAAAACATAACATGTGTCCCTAACCATTTATATTATCCATGTAAGGGGGCGGCCCCATTCATTTATATCTTATAGTTTATAAAAACTATATAAATGAAACATATTTAAAGGTTTTCTTTTATATAAAAGTGGGAGTGGAGAATAAAATGAGATAATATCTCAGGTATAAATGTGGAACTCTCAAGTATAAATGGAGAATTAAAAAAAAAGGGCTAGTTTATTGGTGGCCTCACGTGAAGTGTGGTAAATATTTATTAAAATATTGATAGTTATAGCTCACATAAAAGTTTTTAAGTTTTTAGCTTGTAAAATTCTATAAAATATTTTGCAATATTTTCATAGTTTTAAATGTGTGCAGGGTAAAATTAAGAGTAAATAAAGGGAGGAGACAAGGTTCATGAAAATAGGGATTTGAATTTATTTCATTGGTCAGGTGAAATTACTTGTCCCCTCTGTAAAATATGCAGGTTAATCTATACTCTCATAAATCTACTTACACTGGTAAAATTCTTTTAACTTGGTATATGTCCTTTAAAACCCTTTTAATAAGGGTTATGTGTTTTTTTATATAAAATATATACACTATAGTTTATAATTTTTATGAACTATATGTTGTTTTTTATTTACATTCTATAAATTATATACCTTTTTTTTTTTTTTAAAAGTGTATATATTTTTACATTATAAATTATAATAGGTTATTATAATGATGTTAAAATATAACCTCCCTAATATTATACAAAAGAATAAATTCTGGAATTTCACATTTTAGAAAATACAGAACAAGTTTTGGCTTCATTAAATTTATGGTCAAATGATCACATTAGACCAAACATAAAACAATATGATGGTCATTTAGGTCAAATTTAAGCTCATAGGCTCCATGAAAACTTTCATTGTGTTAAAATTGACGGTCAAATGACCGTCATGCGATAGACCAAAAAATAAGCCATTATGATGGTCATTTAGACATCAAATTTAAGTTGGCCAGATTTTTGTCTACATTAATTTTTTCAGAAATTTGATGTTGTTATGCATTCTTAGGGGTCTCTTCTTCACTTCTATATGGTTGGAAATATTTTTTATATAGTCTGAGGTATAATGCAAAGCCCTTTATATTGCGGGTTATTATTTTGATCATGGGAGGTTAATTAATATGCATTGTAATGACATAATTAGTTATGATCAAATAGTTTCTTTAGATCTATAAAATTTAGATCTGATTCTATTAAAAGTGTTGTTTTTATTATCGATAAATATGTATCTAACTATATGGTACATTGTATATTATAATGGGGTGTGTTTTACAAGTTTAGGAAAACAATGACATCCAACTATTTCTGTCTTGACAAAACCCAAATCCTAAATGAAACCAACTACAACATTTGGGTCAAAACAAAATTTATGGCAAAAAAACTCTGGATGATTATTTCTAGATCTGAGGTTGCTCCCACCGGTTGTCAAGCAACTGTAGATAACATGAATACATTCTTGCAATGAATGCAGGAGGCTCTTTCTATGATTCTATGCAATATGAACAATGAGTACCTTCTACACATTGGTAATATCGAACATCCAAAAGAGGTATGGACACAACTAGAATCCATGCATGAAGGATACTTGGTATATCAATGATAGTAATGAGAGTAAAATAGCTGAAGGAATTCAAATAAATAGTTCTGTATATTTTTTATGATTTCTCTTCTGCATCTTGTTTTATATCTCAAAGTTTGAATAATTCAAAACTATGGCATGAAAGGTTAGGACATGTTAATTATCGAAGCTTATATGAAATGTCTAGATATAATCTAGTAAAAGGTTTACATGTGTTGTTTTCTTCTCTTGAAGTTACTTCATTAAATGCTTCTAAATGATGGTTTTGATTCTAATTTAGTAAATGGTCATGATGATGTTTTGATGCTATAGATGTTTCTGAAACTCTTATCTTCCTAGATAAGAAATTAAATTGGGCTCAATCTATGTTAGAAAGTTCAAATCCTATTAACCTTAGGAAAATGACCAGAAACCATCATATGTACCATGCATTAATTACCTTGTATGAACTTGAGTCGTGAAGTATTATAGGGTCTAGGTGGATATACAAAGTAAAATATAATGTTGATGGTAGTATTAACAAACATAAAGCTAGACTTGTTGCTAGAGGTTTCACTCAGAAACCTGGTATTGATTATGTTGAGACATTTCCTGTAGCTAAAATGAGTACTGTTAGGGCCTTATTTGCAATTGTCGCTCAATTTGGGTAGGAAATCCACCAAATGGATAAGAAAAATAATTTTTTGAATTGCGATTTAAAAGAAGAACTTTACATGTTTCAACCTAAAGGATTTGAAGAAACTGGTAAAGAAAACTATGATTGTAAGTTGAAAAATCTTTGTATGGTTTAAAACAAGCTCTTAGAGCTTGGTATGTGAAAATTGTTTCCTTCTTTAAGCTGTTAGGTTTTGTTAATTATTCTTCTAACAATGATATATTCATTAAGCAATAAGGCTCACATATTATCATTATATGTATATATGTTGATGATTTGCTTATGTTTGGTGACAATTATGATTTAATTCATAGGATTAAAGAGAAATTGAAGTAGTACTTTGAAATGAATGAGTTAGGTCTCTCACATCATGTTATTTGTATGACTGTATTTCATTCTATTGTTATTTTTCAAAACACAATATGCAACCATTGTATTGAAAAAGTTTCTTATGATTGATTGTAAACCATTTTCTACTTCAATGGAAGTTAGAATAAATATTGATCCTAAATCTGCATATGAAAAAGGTTGATCCTATTTTATATACGTTGTTAGTTGATAGTTTGATTTATCTAACTATAACTAGATCAGATATTTCCTATATAGTAGGAATTACTTCAAGGTTTATGCAGGAACCTTTTTTAGAGATCATTGGAATCTTAAAAAAATAATTTTTAGATATTTGAAAGGAACAATCAATTATGGGTTGCATTATAATAAGAATGAAAATGCTATCTTATATAGATTTTGTGATTCTAACCATACTGATGTTGTGTTATAAAATATATTGGATATGTGTTCAAGTTTTTTGGTGTAGGAACCATTACTTGGAACAACAAATACAATCAACAGTCTCCATTTCTTCTACTGAGGTAGAGAAGTACAATAGAAGAAGTAAAGAAGCCATGTGGCTGCAATGACTGTTGGTAGAGATACACATGTAAACTAAATGAAGTATTTCTCTTCTATGTGGTGGTCAGAGTTGTATTACTCTTGATTAAGAATCCAGTTCAACATCAGAGGATGAAGAACATTGAGATACATATACGCTTCACTCGTGAGAAGGTGCAAAGTGATGAGATAAATCTCAAGTTCATGTTGACTGAAGAGCAGGTTGCTGACATCTTCACAAAGTCCTTGAGTGCTGCAAAGTTTTGTCAATTTTGTGAAATTCTTGGATTGTTGGAGTTTCTATTGAAGGGGAGTGTGCATGACAATGTCACCTCCTAATGGAACTTGGTTTTTGTAAAAAAGACATTTGGGCATATGTAAAAGACCTTCGAGCAAGTGTAAAGAAAGACCTTTGGGAAAGTGTAAAAAGACCATTGGGCATGTATACCTCAGCTTGTTTTTTAGAAAGAAGTGTAAAAATATCTTAAAGGCGGTCTTCAGTAAACTCTTTAGTGCTATTGAGTTTACTAGGAAACACCTAGTACAAGCATATTGTTAAGGAGGTCCTTGGTTGTAAGATGCTCCTATATGCTTGGGTTCAATAACTTTTTATGAGAACCTGTGAGAACATGTAAAACTCACAAATCATACTTAGCCACTGATCATGGGATGATCTTTAGGATTCCAAATCCTTTTGTACCAAAAGGTAATTTGAGTATGATAAATGTGTTATAATTCCTTCAACTGATATGCTAGCCTAAAACCTTTATGGTTTAAGGATTGTAAATTTTGTAGTGTACCACGGGTAGGTAATTTATTGGTATATGTTATGTTATCCCACTTAACATTAAGGGGGAGTGTTGGAACATAATGATTAAGTGGTCTGGCTAACCCTTAATGTATATGGGTCCATCACTAATATATAGGTTAATATTTAATAATATGAAATATTTCTATTTCTATTATTAAATATGCTAACCTATGTATATACTTTAGGTTAAATATTTAATATCATGAAATGATTATATTTCTAATATTAAATATTATAAACCTAGGTGTATGTGTCAACCATTTTAGGTTAAAAATGTGGGTCAAGAGACATACCCGACTACCTTATATAAAAAGGACTTTAGGTCGTCATTTGATATATTTGAGAAATATATCAAAGGTGTGCAAATCAAGTGATTTGGTTTTACCCTTGGTAAATAGGGTTTCAAAGGAGAAGGTGATCTTACTGGATGTAAAATAAGTTCTCTAAAGTAAAATGTTATTTTCAAAGTAGTTTTTACCCTATTGGGGTTTTCCACTATAAATACGGTGTCACCTATGTTATTTATTTCATGTAAGTATTTCTTTATTTACTTGTGTTATGATGTAATCTTTATTTGAATATTTATCATAACATTATGTAATATATAAGTTGATTAAATCCGTATTTATTAGAATCCTCAAATTCTAACAAGCCTTTCATTGCATAGGCATGATAACTATATATAGTTGGTGGGAACTTGTCATTCACTGCTTTACAATGCTTTGGTCTACTAATTGACTATCTTATACTTAGCCTGCATGCATCTTCATTCTACAATTTTGTCTTCAATTCGTTGTTCTATTTCTATCGGTGCCATTAATAGCTTGCTTGATCTCTATGTCATGCTATATTTATCCATATTTGTCCATGAGTACTCTATTTTTACCTAGTGTTCTGCATGTGATTTATCCTCTGACGGTGCTTTATCTTTACTGAATCTATTTCTGGACTTGTCTTATCGAACACTCCATATATGATTTTCTCTATTTTTTGGCCCTTTAGAATTCTAGCTAACTCTTGTACTCTATCCCTGTGCATGGATCTTCGCGTCATGTTACCTTTCCAACCTTACGTGTATCTTCACACTCTGCTCCATACTTGTATCATTTCCTCATTCTTGTGCGCCTCCATGCATATCTTACTATCTCATTAATACTTCTTCTTATGTTTAATGTGCTCCATCCTATGCATGATATTCATCCTCTATGCATGGTATTCATCCTCTATGCATGACTTGTAATTAGCCACTTTATCCGGCCAACATTACCCCATAATATGGATATTATTTGTCCTCAACAATACAAATAATGAAATAATATGGGTAATACCTTAATGAAATCAAATAAATAAAGAATAGTTATTCCTTTATGGTCAACCATAAATTAAAGACATGGTGATGGTAGAAGTTCTGAGAACTCTAGGATGATGCCATATTCCAGCTGCCTCCATTTTTACTAGCCCAATGAATACCTTGTTTGGTGTTGACTCAACAATATATGGGATCTTTTCTATAGTTAATTCATCTGCCTTCTCCTACAACTCTTTCAATACGACATCCCATTATGTGATGATTCCCTCCAAAACATCTACCCTTCACATCACCATTGTTTCTACTTTGCCAATCCATTTTTCTATCATGTCACACTTATCGTTTATTTCCTCTTACTTTTATGTGACTTCCTACAAAATTTTATCACATGCAACCTTGTTTGTCAATAATGAGGCCTATAGTTCTTTCAATTCTTCCTCATCCTTTTAAGTGCACATTTTTTAGATCATTGAAGTATCATGACATTTTATACAAATACTCTCAGCTTTTTTTGTGGCTTCCTTTAGTTTTTTTACAAGTGCTATATACTCTTCTATTTTTTGGTCCATATTGGCCTTATTCGTACTTGCTAACTCTTTTTCTATAGGCTCTTGTCTATTATTTACTTTTACTAGCATTAGTTGTACCATTTCTTTCAAGTACTCCATATCAGTTGTATGGTATGTTGTGTCCTGCATTACCACAACTATACATATGCATGTAATATTATCAACCAGGTCAGCCACATTATTATACACATTTTTAAGCCTTTTCTTTACATTGCTCAAATCCTCAGCTAGCTTCTCATTCTTCCTTTTCCCTCTCTCCATATCCTTTTGAGCGGTACGTAATGTTGCACTATTGTCGACATTTCTTTGACAGACCTCATTATCTTTTTTTATCAGAGCATTGCTTGCTTTCTCATCCGAGATTCAAGTAGAGTCTATTATTGGAAAAACCTTCCTTGGTTCTGTTATCCCCTTTAACTCCAAAATTGAATCTTTCTCCTCCTCAAACTTTGGTTCCACTATGTGTGTGTGCATTACCCAAGAGAGCATCTTACACATACACATGTGGGCCTTGACCTTATTAAACATGTCCCAAAAAAATAGTTTCTCATTATGCAGTGAACTCTAAAATTTAGTCTTGAGAATAGTGGTCATTTCATCTATGTATGACATCTCTAGGAGTACTTGTAGAGGTTACTTTATCCTTCTTCTCATTACAGTCTTTGGTCCTGGACCCACCATGTGTTTCCTGTGTGGTGTATTTTTTGTAATATCACATTGCACATGACCTGTTTCCTTGTTCATGCCTTGGCCTATCCCAAGTCCATGCTCATGTGGCTCCTCTTCATTGTGCACTTATTCATGCTCTTCCTCGTGCTTTTCTCTATGCACATGCTCTTCATACCAGACTTTTTCTTTTTCATTTTCTATCTCTTTGTGTTTTCATTCTTCCTCTTCATGTTCTTCTTCTTGTTCTCCATGTTCCTCCTCGTCATTGAATATATGGGTTACCAGAGATCTCCTTTTTCCTTCTATTCCTTCATCATTTCGAATATATTATTCTTCAACATATTACTCCAGATGCTCTTCTTCCTTTGTGTGGTTGGCCCTGCATTTATTCCTTACTGGAATAGTTCACAATACTCGAGGAGTTCATGATGTGATTTCTTCTTGGTGATAATTTGTCATCATTTTCCTTAAACTATGATCCAACACACCCTCCACCTTATCTTCTTAAGCCTCTTTAGGGGTGGGCTTGGGCATGCACTTTGGAATTATAATAATTGTATTTTTCGATAGAGGTGGTTAGAGGTTGATGTCAAACACATCGACCAAATTTTCATCCTTGAACTTAAGATTTAGGTAAATGTAGACCCGGAAATCCTCCTTCCCTACTGCCATTGTTATGATGGGGTTGAGGTCCATTATATTAGATTCCATTATTTCAATGTAGGGTGCCTTAGTCATGTACCCATATGTCTTGTGCAACATGCGGTAGTTAACATCTACCTTGTATGTGTTTATTTTCAATGGATATATGCATTTAATTTTGTTTACCATGCTCTTGAAGTATCTCAGTATTTTGCAACAGGGCCCCATTTCTCCATTATTCAACAAAAATCTACCAAGGCAGAAGTGTTGCATCACTACAAAATCTGCATGCCCTCCCATGTTTGTCGGCATCTCCCTAGGCATGCAACATTCATTTTCAAAGGTTTCATGCAATCTATTGTACCATTTATCTAAGCGTAACCTATATACATTAGTAACCCCTCCATAGTATGTATACTTTTCAAACCTTTTAGTTGAAAAATTGATTCTCCATGGGGTGCTCCCATTCATTTCCATATAATCCATCTGGCACACCTATCTCCCAAAACACTATAAGGAGAAAAATCAATCTACAAATTATCTTCTCGCCTTTCTCTTGTTGGATATTAGATTCCTCAACAATGCATTCTACAATGTATAATGCTATGTTATAATTTGTCCCTTGCACCATATTTTGTGCAATATGGAGGAACTTCTTGTCAACCTCTGATCATCTCTTGGAGGCACCTAACATACAACTCACCAAGCACATGACTAGTCTTGTATGTAGGTCAAAAATATTAGTTACGCTGAATGCATGACCTCCTTTTTGGTAGTGCAACTCCGGAGTTTTCTTCTCTATTGCAATCTTGTTGCGTATGTCAAGAGTAATCTTTGTGCCACTATCTTACGGCCCTGTTACTCTACTAATTAATTACACAATGATGTACATCCTATTGCCAGTGAAGTAGAAATAATCCTCATGAACCCTAGACATGAGATGTTGGTACAGATGCATGAGCATACCAAATAAAGGTAACTCAAACAGTTGTAACACCTCGACATCCACTAAGGTCTTTTATACCTTGTCATTGAGAATAATCTAACCCATGACAGTTAAGTGTCATGTTTCCTTCATTACATCTCTTTTGATTTCTTCTTCATGGCATGGCACATGGTGGTTATACTCCCTAATCTTACATTTCCAAATTTTCAAGGTCCATGGTTTACCGACTATGACCTCCTGAGGGTACTACATCTTTGAGTACCAATCATCATGAGCTTACTTTGTTGTCCTCTTATTATGTGGTACCTTTTTTGGCACCATTTTTCACTCTATTCAAATATTATACAACTATTCTAACCTAGGAATTTGTGACCTAAGTTTTGGAAACCCAATTATTACTTTCTCAATTTGTTCTTTAACCATGTCAATCACACTCAATTGTGCATCCCAACTCCGTGCCCTAGCTCAATTGTGAAAAATAACTTTGTGCCTTAATCTTGTAAGTCTATTCATAATCATAACTTTGCATTCCTAGCTTTGTAACCACTCCAAACCTTTCCACTTCACACATCTTGAAATTCAAACAAGGAGCTTTAGTTCTATCCTGGAGGTTTGTTGTTTGATCACTTTTGTCAAAAAATTTGTTTGTACTTGTTCATGCTTGTTCTCTGATTCACAAGAGCTATATCATGCACCAATTATCGAATAGTAAGGTAAGAATGAATACACTCACCATCCTTTTATAGATTGGAAATTTTAGATCACATTAAATTCACTTACCTACCACTGATTTTCACCTTTAATGCGTCTTTTTTTGATTTCTCATTTTTTCCAGTATTTTCCAACCTTCTTCCATAATCTTCTAGCATATGACTACTTCTTAGGTTTCAAACCCCTTTGTACGCACCTTCCTGTGCATCACCTATTCTCTCTATAGCCCTTACCAAGTATTTATCCCCCATGCTGCCTCCATTGCATTAAAATACACACATATCTATCCATAACATTTCCATGTGAAAAATTACACTAATCGAAGCACACTCGTGCCTTATCAATCCAATCATAAGAATACTTATTTCATGTTCCTTCACATGTTTCTCTATGCACACCTTCACCTGATTACCCCACACTAAAAGCATGCATTAGTCTCAAATAAATAGATCAACCCCTGTGTGCCAACACGCTTATTGCAACTAATCAATACAAATAAAACTGAAAGGAAAACCTAATCTAAATGGCAATACTGCCTTATTACAATCATAAAGGAAGCCTATTTGTAGTAGGGATTTAGCCTAGTCCCATTAATATAACCAGGAAACATATTTCCATCCAATTCCTGTAAAAGACATTCACTAGAATTTAAAATCTTGGTTACTTTAAATGGTCCCAACCAATGTACTTTGACTTCCCTGGGTAGTGTGCAAATTTCGAATCATACAAAAGAATCATCTTCCTAACTATAAAGGATTTTTTTTATGTACCTATCATGCCAATCCTTCTATCTCACATTTTCTATCTTCTGGATCCATCACATAATTGTGTGTCATTTATCTAATTGAATTAATTTGTTAATGTAATCATCCAATAACTTCTCATCAGAAAGTCCTCCTGCATGTGCAATACATAGGGATGGTAGCATGAATTCCATAGGAAAAACTACTTTTGTGTCAAACACCAATTGAAAAGGTGTTGCCTTATTCAACCTTTTGTAAGTTGTCATGTATGCCCATAGTATGGCTGACACTTTATAATCCCAATATTTTCTACCTACCATTGGCTTGTGGGTGATAAGAGGTAGTATTATGATGAGATACCGTAAACTCAATTCACAATATCCTAATTGTTTCATTCAAGAAACAAGTGCCCCTGTCACTGGTATGGACCAATGGGTAGTCATACCTAATTATAATATTCTCCCATAAAAAACTTGTTGTTGTAGGTATAGTGGAATCCTTTTTGGGTGTTACTTCTAACCACATTGTCAAATAATTCATGCACATGATGATGTATTGCGTGCCTGTCCTCTACACAACTGGTGTAATTTGGACAACAAAGTAAATTTCCCACTTCTTAAAATGTTCTATGCTTGCTATGGGTCACAACAACATCTCATCATGCTTTCCTAGTTTTCCCATTCTTTGACAATGATCAAAAGATTTAACAAAGGCCTTGGTTTCCTTGTACATTGTTTCCTAGCATAATCTTGCAAGTAGTATCTTGCACACTATAGCTTCTCCCACATAATGTCCTTGAACAATTGCACCATGTAATTCTTCCATGATGGATTTGTGCTCATGATCTAAGACACACCTGTGAAAAATTTCATCCCTACTAATCTTGTTTATGTCTCCTCCTAACAATTTATAAGGTGCAATGTGAATGACAAGTTCTTATTCTCCAATGCTTTCATTCCTTCAAGAACAACAACTGTGCATAAAAGTACTGCAATATCTTTGAATATAGCTGACAGGTAGTGTAATTTGAATATTTGGGTAGCTGGCATAGTGTCCTCTATACTCTACGTATCCTCTCCAAAGTTGATCCCCGATAAGTGGTTTAGTAGTAAATTGATTTTTCCATGTTTGACTATGATTGAAAAATCAATTCTTGGAATAAAAGAATCCAACAACAGATCCACCCTTACAATATTGGATTGTTTATTAGATACTTAAATTCCATATGATCAATGTATAAAATAAATGTAATTTCTAGTAGATACTGTTGGAACTTATGAAGCACGTATACCATGGACAATGCCTCACGCTCTGTAGTTATATAATTCTACTCATTTGGTGTCATATTATTGCTCAAAAAATAGATAGGATGATCCATACTACCTTCTTTCGGATGAGCCAATAATACTATAATTTTTATTCCAGAAGCATCCACATGGACATGAAATGGTAAATTCCAAGAAGGTAAGCGTAAAATGGGCATAGTGGTTAGTCTTTCCTTCAAGGCTTCAAATGCTTGTTGTTGCACATATGTCTAATAGAATTTCCCTTTGGTTTTCAACAACTCCTCTAATGGCATAGAAATCTTGGCATACCCTTTTATGAATTTCCTATAATATCCTGTATGCCCAAGAAATTTGTGCACTTCACTCTGATTAGTCTTCTCCTCCAACCCCAAGATGACTGCAATATTTACTGGATCTATTAAAAAACCTTCCTTATTTATGATTTGTCCCAAAAAAGTTTCGAAAGGTGTCATGAAAATGTGTTTCTTAATGTTTAGGGGTATATTAATTTTCCTATACCTTTCAAACATCAACCTTAGACAATCACATTGATCATTAGCCAACCCATATATGGTCCAATCATTCAGGTATACTTGAAGGAATTTATGTATGAAATCCTGAAATGTCTACACAACGATCCGTGAGAACACTTTGGCACATTATTCAATCCAAAAGGCATAACCATGTATGTGAAACATCCCCATTCTATTGTAAATGTCATCTTCTCTTGGTCATTGTGCACAATTCTCACCTGATGGTACCCTGAAAATCCATCAGTGAAAGAATAGATCTTGTGCCTTTTAACACCCTCTAGTATCTCTTCAGTGAATGACATAGGAAAAGGATTAATGCCATATGAAGCATTTAAAAATATATAGTCAACAAATATTATTATCCTCCCATCCTTTTTGATGTTTATGACCGTTAGACTCATCTAACCTGATTCTTCAATAGGTTTCATAATTCCTACTTTCAACATTTTATCAATTTCATCCTTCACCTTGATGCACAATCTGGGATTCATTCGGTAAGGCCTTTTATGGACATGTTACATGCCATCCTTGAGTTTTATCTTCATCTCTCCTAGTTATAGATGTACACCCTTCAACTCGTGGTACCCCTTTAGAAACAAATCTTGGAATTTGTGTAATAGTTTAATTATTTTTACAACCTATGGTTCAAACCAATAGTCACTAATTATTGCCTCCTTTAGTACATCCTCTATTCCAATATTTACCTTCTTTGTCTTAAGTAACACATAATATGCATGCGATCATTCATCTGCAACGTCTAATACTTCATGCATGCCTTCTGCATGTTATATATCAAGATCTTCATGTTAGGAAAAAACCATGTTAGTGCTAACATTGTTAGTAGGTTAATTACGGGAGTATTTAGAAAAATTCATTGTGTGGGTGAGTTGTTAGTAATAACAACCCATGTATGTTGTTTAGTATATTACTATATGTGAATAATGGTTGTTATAACCATACACATATATTAGTCTTAAGAGATAATAGGTTAGTTCCTAGTTTATAGGAGATGCATTCATATTTATATGTAATTCATATTTGGAGAATATTGAATGAATTTTTGATTGATCTTATGCTCTTGCTGAATATAGGGTAAAACCCACATTTAGTATCAGAGCGGGTTTTGAAAGGGGCCTCTATGGTTTTTTCACTCCACTCATGCCTTTGTTCATCATGTAGACTTAGAGAATGGGCGAGTGGATACCACAGACCTCCTAACGAATCCATTACCTTCATCTGTGTTCATCAATCTATTATAGATGGAAAATGTTCAAACACTGGATATGCCGAGCGGACCTCGTGTGAACCCCATTGTTGGTTAATTCTCCCTTCTTGCACTCTGTTAGTGGTGTATCAAAGAAAAACTCATGTGAAACCATTTGGAAGGCATCATTCACATGCATCATATTCTCTCTTCCATTCTGTTCACTCTATCTGCAGTTTTCAAGCCATCGTGTTCATTGTTTTCATACCTAAAAAATAAAAAAATAGATAAATCTATTTTTTTTAGTTTTTTAAGTAGAATTATTTTATCACAGAATGCACATTATATGGGTTTTATGTTTTCATGCATATCTATATATGAAAATATAATTCATATCCTATATTGGCATCCATATTAGCAAGCTAATTTGAAGATCAGGTGAGTTCCTTCATAACTTGGCTTGATATTTCTATAAATCTAGTCGCTCAGTCTTTTTGGTGCATCCATTATAAGTCCCAAATTTTATATGTTTCAAGAGCACCGAGATTATACAACATCTGATTATAAATACAATGGTTTTAACCATTTATTTGGTAGTATTATATGGACCAGTCTTCAATTCTCATATCATTTGGAAAATTAACGACATGACACGACTTGGTTATTCTTCAGAACTATCTTCTCTTGGTGGCATCACTTATCTTGGTATGTAATCCCTCTTATTACGACATCCATCTACATTTTTCAAATTAAGGCGATGTCTCAGATTGGTTAAATTGAGTTTGTTCTATGCTCAGATTTAACAAACTTGATCCATTGATCTCTACATCAAATCTACTTAGCCAAGTCGATCCTCAACTTGGATCTAGTAGTGGATCCCATATTCATCTCGATGTGGTTAAAGGATATTTTAAAATATGTGATTGTGAATTAATAAAAATCTATGCAAATTTCAATGGCTCAAACTTCCCATAATTAGAAATCCCTACTCTTGGCACATTAAATATGCAAATGCAGCATAATGACAATCAAAATTCTTAATCCGGACCCTGTGATATGCCTTGTGGTTGCATTGAACCTTCCTCAGTGTCATCAATTTGTGGCATTAAAAATAATCTCTCCAGCAAAGCATTGTAATCTCCATCATAGGTAGTGGAAAGCTTCATCTAATCACTATTTTCACCTACCTGCGTGGTATTCTAAAAATAAACTGCTAGAAGGGGAGTGTATATATATTTTTATTAACATTGGAAAATATATTTTAGGGATAGAAATGATTTTTTTTGAAAGGGGGGAAGATATATTTTCTAAAATTATGTAATTGGATGCGAGGAAAATGTTCCTAATCCCATGTTAGAACTAAGGGTGGGAATGTTAGGAAAAAACCATATTAGTGCTAACATTGTTAGTAGGTTAATTATGCGAGTATTTAGTAAAATTCATTATGTGGGTGAGTTGTTAGTAATAGCAACCCATGTATGTTGTTTATTATATTGTTATATGTGAATATTGGTTGTCATAACCACACACATATATTAGTATTGAGAGATAATAGGTTAGTTCCTAGTTTATAGGAGATGCAATCACATTTATATATAACTCATATTTGGAGAATATCAAATGAATTTTTGATTGAACTTATGCTCTTGCTGAATATGGGGTAAAAGTCACACTTCAACCTCTTTATCATCTATAATATAGAGCATATTTATTTTTTCCTTATCCTTCGAGGGGCACTCTAATAGTGTTTCATCATATTCCAGCCTCGTTTAATCATCTTCATGTGCTTTAGAGGTAGTCTCATCATAAAGCCAAGTCATAAGTTCTTCAACCTTTGTGCTATTTGCCAATGTGATAAGCCTAATTATCTACAAATCTTCACGGACCAGGGGTTTAGTAGAAAAATAATCAAATGTAAGCATGATGCCTGAGGTGAAGTTGTGCCAATAGGTTGTCTCCTTCTTCAACCTCGTGTAGACTCTTAATCACGCACTTTGGGTAATTATTTAGTCCCAGTCTCATACTACTATTCATATGGTTTTTGAGTGAAAAAGTGTACTGATTAACCCATGTGTTTGGCCATTTTACTTTGCTTTCTGTCATTACTGTTGATCTTTCACCTATATTTTCCTAGTCAGTACTGTCACACTACGTTTTTCCTACTCTGACTGGGGCACCCAACTAGGAATGGGGTGCCCCAAGTTCCCTAGTCCCCTCTAGGGCACCCTGATCATGTTTACACTTTACTCTCACATTTTGGGAACTTTCTAGCCATTTGAGCTTTCTATCTTTTCCATGGTCGGCCTTTTCAGAGTTAATTATGAAATTAGAACAAGAAAACAATATAAATATAAAGTTATGAGACCATAATGAGGGACCAAGCACTAAATAATTACTATCACCACCTAAGGTTACATCAATCAAAGACTTGTATTTCTCCATTTGCATCCATCTAGCTCCATCACAAGGGAAAAAGACTGGTTCATTTGCATGACACTCCATAGGAGGGGAGTTTATTCTATTCCATGCACCATCTACTTACATTGCACGTCTAATTATTGATCGCTACTCACAAATTGTTACTGAAACAAGAGCACCTAGGGCACGATTTACACACACACACACACCTAGAATTACATTGGGTTTGAGATGTAGTACAATGCTCAGTTATAAGCCCACCATTATGGCCATTAAGGATAGTCTGACCCCTTCATATACATATTTTTTTTAGGGTTTTGATGCTTTGCTTGGGGTTTTACAGGGGTTTCCTTCATCTCTAATTTATAGATATATCCAACTAAGTTCAGTGATAGGAAGCGAACACAGGAAATCATCCAGTGACACCTCAAAAGAGGTTTCCTAGTCATTTCCATAGACCAGGGTGCTTAGATCTCAAACTAGAGTGCCCCTATCCCTCTCCAGGTGTCCCTATATGGCTAGACAATCCAGATCTACATCTTCCTGAGCTCGTGTGTGGTCATTTCCTCATCCTATCCATCTGGTCTCCTCTGTGACACATTCTCGAGACATATTCAAATAAAGTAAGGCCTTCCTAACCGTCTGTGCACTTAGGGTTTCTACATTTCACTTCTTAGATTTCTTGGGTCTATTTATTACATTTTATAGTCATTATTTACTTCTTATATAACATCATATTAGACTACTATATCACCACTTTAGTTTAATCATGTTGGTGAAACCTTCTATTTCCTCCTTCTTGCTTTGTTGTTTCATCACCATGAGTATCACTATCAATGATTTCTTACTTTCCAACCCTGATTTAAGGCGTAGAGTCTAACATCTCCTTATTACTACTTGCATCCCCACTGATATGCATCCTGATTAATTTTTTCAATCATTTGTTGATGCAATCTCTCAACATATTACTTTCTAATCTAATCCTCATGCCGACCTTTCTATGTTTAACAATGATCCACCCTTACATATCATGATTCACATCTATAATGTGGGCATCAAACATACTTTAATTGATAATGGGTTTGAACTTAATTTATGTCCTATGTCATTCCTTGAAAATATAGGTCTTTCTGCTTCTAATATAAATCCTTTGAGTCAATATCTTCGCGCATACGATGGTTATGTTCATCCATGTTTAGGTCACATTGCTTTACCTATTATAGTTGGCCCAAAAACCCTTAACATGGTTTTCTTCATCATTGACTTTCCATTTTGATACAACCGTTTACTTGGTCAACCATGGCTACATGTTATGCAAGTAGTAACATCTACCATGCATCATTTTTTCAAGTTCTTATATGAGGGTGTTCAGTATACACCATTTTTTGTGATTGTGACCCATTCTTGTATTGTGACCAAGATCCTAATACTAGTCTTCCTACTCCACGCACTAATACTACTAATGATCCTCAACCCATGGAAGACCTACCTCATTTACCACCACTTGAAGGTGCTATTTACATGATAGATTCTGTACCAACTACACCTACACCTCCCCCCGCCACTACAACAGCTATGATTTTTTTATCATGGACCAATATTTAGCATAGATGTTGCTTTAGTTCCTCCACCTTCTCATCTACCACCTCCATCATTCCGACCTCCATTAACATGCACACTTTTTATGAATTATTCTTATTGGGATCATATTCCATTCAATCCTACTTGTGACGAAACTGTATGTAGGCATGAGGGCTTGACTCGCCTAGGATTTACTTTTAAGGATCTCTACCCTTCACCAAAATTTGCTCATATTTATCATGGCTTTGTTCACATTACTGCCACATATGGCTTACATTTTTTTCATCTCCAAGTATTCCTCGCATGAGATCTCACTCTTCTCCCCTTACATTAGGACAATCTTGGTAATATTACATAGCGGCATGCTAGAACTTGATCAAGTGGACATATCATTCCCCATGCCTTTTGGTCATGTCTTCATTTGTAATAGTTGCTTTCTCAGCTATACAAAAAATCTCACTTGTTGGCATGCACATGGTTGTCCACTTCCCCATTCAGTGATGAGGAATTTGACATGTGTATGTACAACTTACCCCTTAATGGTTCGTTACGTGATTAACCTGAAACCATTGCTTACCAGGCCTCTGATGCTTGTTCATTTGGCTTTGGCCGTGACAATGATGACCTCCTTGATGACATTACATGATTTCCTTCTTCCTCTTATGCATTAGGGGGGCATTACACCTATATTTCCCCCCACCTTAGCATTGACACATGTTTCATACTCGTAGTATCAACATCATAACATACATATCTACATCATCATTACCTGATGACACACTCTTGTGCTTTAGTTCACACTTGATTGTTGAGGGCTTCCTACACACATGAACCCCCCACAAACTACACATTAAACACTATGCATCATGTCTCTTCACACATTTTACTGTACATATCACATTATACTTCTTACATCTTACATACTACATCTTACACTTACTTTACATCATTCGTATTTCATCCTTTACGCATCTACACATCATACATATTCTACAAGCAATACTATTAGTTTATAATCGTACCTATATCATCTATGAGTCTTGTATTATATACTACTCATCTTACATACTATATAGTGAAAATTTCACACCCTTTATGCTATATACACATTTCACATTGTATACTATACATTGCATATTTGACACATCACATAATTGTCTCTCATCATCACATATACTACATACATCTACTTGTACGTGCTGCATTCACTACCCTATGACGCACTCTAGTTTCACAGTCCATACTATACTATTGAGGGTATACATCAAAAACGGACCACATCACACTCATGCATACACCTATTTTCCTATGTGACATCCTTATATTAGTGATATACGCTTTAGGCTACAGGGTCATTTCTTATAGCATCATTTAGTGATATATGCTTTAGGCTACCTCACCACTCCTTCTACTCACCTATAGTGATATACGCTTTAGGATAAATCATCACTCCTTCACCCATCTAGTCGTGATATATGCTTCGGATACAATGTCACACACAATTCATCTCTAGGTTGCATGTCATCACCACACATATATATTCACCACATTGTACTACACATAACACACACTGTGACCATTTCCTGATAATGTACTCTCGTTTACGGTTCATTGTTGACTGATAAGGGGGCACACAAAATTGAAACTCATTGCATAAAATTCAATTCACTCAGGGACATGTTGCTCATATCATCCATCTTACATTCCAATCAATCCATCCACCACATACTGCATATCTTGGTGATGTTTAATCTTGTTTGCATTTGTTTGTTCATATTTGTCTTATTACACATGATAGATAGGTATCTTGTATGTCATTATATTTACCATACACACATGTGTGTTCATGTCCTTTTCTAGTTGTGACCATAGATATAGGGCTTCTACACACAGCATGGATGTTTGACACACTACCAATCCCATAGTGGTTACTAGGGCATCCAATTTTGTATACTACAGGTGCTATTCTTTCATTTTGTACTTAACACTTTACATTCTCTGTTTATACACGATTTTGACATATGGGTTATCTTTCTAACATACTAATGGGTGTCCCATGCACAACATTTGTTTTGCACGATTACTTTCTACCATGGTTATCTGTTTGTTTGTATTTTCTTTTCATTTTCTGCTATTGTTTTTGGGCCTTGACCTATGTTTGGTTTGCACACTTGTTTGTTTGTTTGTGGACACTATGGCCTTGAGTGTTTTGCAAAATTGTGAATGATATTCCATGTTTGTAACCCACTTTTAGCGGTCTATGATTGGTTTCTTGCGTGTTTACTTGCATTCTAGCTTACACATTGTTTGCGTAGCTTGCACTTGTCTTTTACATGAATTCTTATTTGTACTAACAGTTGTTTTCCTAGCCACTTGTTTATGCATGTCTTGGTTTCTACCAAGTACATTCCCTTCCCCCTGCAGGGCACAATTTATGTGGTCGGTCCTTTTTTGGTGCCACATTCTCCTATCCGGGATGTCACATGCGCCCCTAAAGAGGGGGGAATCATTTGGGTTTATACACACCACAACGCAATACCGTTATAATTCAGTTGTTCAGTTTTACATCCATGACATAGTGGGTTATACATCAAGTGGGTTCATACCAGTCTACAGAACTCCATACATAGTGGATTTTACAGGATAAGTTGTCCTTAGCATTCTGGGGAGCAACTACAAGTTGGAGAATACACCAGACTTTCCTCCCTATACTAATTTGGCCAGTAGTGTCGGATCACCCAAAAACTAGTTAGCATAGACATCTCTTCATACAATCTCGGGAAGCAATTACAAATTGGAGAATAATACAACTTTCTCCCTACACTTCTTCAACCATAGTGGTGTGAGATCGCCCAAAAAACTCACACTTTACTGACAGTTACATGATATCCTTTCTACACCCTTTTTCATATCACGGATCAGGTGCATATATTCGTTTTTCATTTTTGTACTTTCAGTACATGATTTTTATTATATACATGTGTCTTTACACATGGTTTTTACACATATTTACATGCTTATTTGACTAGTTGAGTATCTTCTCTTTTGCAGGTCCGTCCATATGGGAAGCAAACAGTCAATAACAACAACGAAATCATTCGACATCATATACACAACATACTAACATACAAGTACATCACACACATTGTCATATACACACACATTTCCATCCTAGGTTCACTCTCATCACTTTTTACACTTTTTACTCTGTAGTCTCCATGCTCCATATTTTTTTTATCACTCCATGCTTTATCTAGTCCCTTGACACATTTTGTAATTCACTCTACATGGATATCAGGTATGCATCTCTATCTACTTTATATTATCAAACATTCTTCTAACCAAAATAATCTGGGTGCAAATGTAGACACTAAATCACACACTTTGGGTAAATATTTAGTCCTGGTCTCATACTACTATTCATATGGTTTTTGAGTGAAAAAGAGTACTGATTAACCCATGTCTTTGGCCAGTTTACTTTGCTTTCTGTCGTTACCGTCGATCTTTCACCTATATTTTCCTAGTTGGTATTGTCACACTATATTTTTCCTACTCTAACTAGGACTCCCTAGGTGCTTTGGTCCCCTATAGGGTGTCCTGATCTTCTTTACACTTCACTCTCACATTTTGGGCACTTTCTAGCCATTTAAGCTTTCTATCTTTTTGGTGCTCACCCTTTTCAAGGTTAATTACGAAATTAGAACAAGAGAACCATATAAATATAAAGTTATGAGACCTTAATGAGGGACCAAACACTAAGCACTTACTATCACCACCCAAGGTTGCATCCATAAAAGGGTTATATTACTCCATTTGCATCCATCTAGCTTCATCAAAAGGGATAAAGGGTGGTTCATCTGCATCAAACTTCATAGGAGGGAATTTTATTCTATTCCATACAAAATCTACTTACATTCTACATCTAGTTATTTCTCTCTACTCACAAAGTGTGACTAGCACATGAGCACCTAGGGAATGATTTACACACATACACACACCTAAAACTATATTGTTTCTGAGATGTAGTGCGATGCTCAGTTATAAGACCACCATTTTTTCCATTAAGGAAAATTTTATCCCTTCATATGCATATTTATTTTTTAGGGTTTTGATACTTTTCTTAGGGTTTTACATGTGTTTCCTTCATCTCTGATTCGCAGCGACGTCCAAAAAAGTTCAGCAACATCCACACGACAAGCATCAAACACATGTAATTATTCAATGAGACCTAAGAGGATATTTCTTGGTAATTTCCGTAGATGAGGGTGCCTAGATCTCATACTAGGGAGCCCTTATCTCTCTCTAGGTACTCTAGTATGACCAGACAGTCCATATCTACATCTTCTCAAGCTCCTGTGTGGTTGTTTCCCCTTCTTTCTTGTCGGTCTCCTCTGTGACACAATCCTAAGACATCTTCAAATCATCTAAGGCCTTCCTAACCCTCTTTACACTTAGGGTTTCTACATTTCATTACTTAGATTACTTGAGTCTATTTATTACATTTTATTGTCATTATTTACTGCTTCTATAACATCAGATTATACTTTTATATTCCCATTTTAGTTTAATCATTCCGCATGTATGTACCATGCGCATACACATCCGTATAATGTAGAATAAAAATTAGGAACCCAAAATGATGGTGGTAGCACATCTTTCCATTGTATTTAATTCCTCTCATAATTTTTAATGTGTGTCCTAAGAGGTGTCTTCTCATCTTATGCTAGTGTCTGTGAAGGAAGATTATTTCTAATAACCCTTGTCTATAAGGAAATTCTTATCTCACGTCAACTGAGTATATTGTCTCTATGCAATGCCCACCATCGTGTTGTCACTCCCCTTGATGAGTAAACCAAAATATTACTTCTATCACCTTTGTTTCATAACTGGTCCTCTATTATGCATGATAACGAATCAAACTTCTCTTCCTCGGTATACCTTAGTAACATGCTATTTCCTAAATGCATGAATAGTCATGATTTAATTACTCTTAATACTCATCCAAAACACTCTTGACCAACCATATCTTATGTACCATGAGCCTAATTGTCACAAGCAACAATGGTAGTGTCACTAATGGAATACATGTGTCCCTACTTAATCCCTATCTCCATTTTTGGCTCAACATTCTCTGGATCGCGTACTGTCTACATATATATCTATTTGAGGTTCTCTTTATTGATAGGTTCACTATAGGGTGAAATTTTAGTGTCATTGATTAGGATTACCACCCATTTTTCTTCATTCTCTAATTTGACATAACGATTATTAAAGTGTAGGTTTGCATTGTTCACATAATACCAAGGATGGCAAAGTAGTGTAAGAAAATTTTCTGCCTCTGCCAACTATAGTACCTTGAACTCTCCTCTGAACCTTGCTCCCTGAATTGTGATGCTTACATCCTTTGAGACTCCAATGGGCACTGACATTATTTTTTTCCATACACAACACACTTGTATATGGTTGGAATGGTAGTCTTCTCATCTGAGTACAAGCATTGAGTATAAGGATATTGACTTCTGCACTTTTATAAATCAAAATGTTACTTATAAGCCATCCATATATAACTACATCTAAGGTAATCTCCTTGTGGTATTCATGGTCCTAGGTGGAAAATTATCATGCAAGATTTGTCTATCCCTCTTTGTTCCTGCGTGTGACACTTTCTCCCATTACCATTTTCCTAATAGAGGGATGATTTTTTCTTTCATAAGAATTTTATATACTTCCTTGATGTCATCCACATACTTATCAGGTACCTCATTCTATTTGGAATGGTCTCTATCTCATGTTTATTCCTTTAGATAAAGTATCTCTCCCTAGAGTTCTTTGATCAATCCCATGGTTTCTTAGAAAACTTCATTTTTCTTCCTTACATCTGGATACATACTTGGTTGTACATTCTCATCTCACCTTATGAGAAGCTTTGTTCTCCCTTGTTCATGTGTGTGCGAAGCTTCTATGCGTGTTTTAGCCAATAATTGTTGCTTCTCTTCTACAACCAAAGTATTGGGTTGTCACTTTCCCTTCCTAAAGTGCTCAACCCATATCATTGGTGTGCCCCTATTTTTATCATTTTTACACATATGCACATAAAAATCTGGGTAGTAATTTACTTTATGTGTCTTTCCACAGTATGTTGATGAATGAACATCGTATGGAGTCATTCAAGTGCCATTGTATATTCAATATGGTCAATTAGGATATGTGAGTCATGTGTGAAAGAGAGGTAAGAGTATAAAATTTGAACATTTGAATGAGGGTCTTTTCCTCCAAAATGTACTTCAAAGCGTAAAAGGCCTATTTAGGAGATTTAAAGGTTTGTGAAGTGTTGTAAGAGTTTAATTAAGTCCTAAGGGGTGTGGTTAGTCATAAGTGAGTGGTTAAGAGTGTTAAGTGTGGTAAAATTCCTATTTTGATAATGTAGGGGCTTATAAGGAAATAGTTAGGGTTAAGAGTAAGTGAAATAAGATTTAAAAAGGTAGAAGTATTCAAGTTATAGGGAGGAGTTAGTTGGTGGACAGGAAGGGAGAACCTTCTTAGTAGATGGAGGAATGAAGAAAAAGATACTAGTCATGGTTTAGAGGATAAACAACTATCACTAAATATGTATATTACTCATTTTTATGATCTTGAAATCTTATCTTGATGGTGAATAATCTTAAGTTTTTTGATTACATGCAAAAGGTTTTTTATATGCATATGAAATGATGATTTAATCTCTGAATGGGTATCTAGTAGGATTGAATTCATAAATCTTGTTTTTGAGTATGCTAAGTTGATTGAGTTGGAAAGTACAACTTTATTGGTAAAGATTAATCAGTGGTGCAAGTACTGAGTTTTGGAAATTTAATGATATTTTTGATAATCCTTTAGAGAGAGAGTCTCTTTAAATGCAAGAGGAAGATATGAGGATGTGGAATATATATGCTCTGTGATAAAAAAACTTTGAATTGAGTGTTAGGGAAGAGAAGACCATGATTCTGTTATTTGATATGTTTGCAAAGATTTGTAATCTTCATAATGAATACCCTGGTGATAAACCATATGGGAAGGATGGTTTAAGTGTTTATGAAGGAATTTTTGGCATAGAATCAGTCATTCCCTTTTTTTAAAAGCTTTGACAAATAAGACTATAATTGCATATTATGGAAGTTGATACTTCTTGACAGGTTTGGGTCTATAAAAGGCATAGAAATAAGTAAAGTTTATAAGGGAGATCAAATGCATTATAATATAATAAAGGAGAATATTTCTACATTTAAAATAATATTATTCTATTTGATTTGATGAGAAAAGGTCTTCAAACCTCTGTTTCAAACAAGCATGCACAATCAACCATGATTAGAACGAAGCTGAGATTGAAAGTTTGGGGTATAATTGTAAGCTACTTGTAAGATACTCATGTTCATAACCTTAGAAAAAAACTCTATGAAAAAAATTCAAATCTTGAATCTTTTATTTATTTAAGTTATATCCAAAATGGGGTTCTCGAGCTTTCGTAAGATGCACAATCCAGTTTTGGCTTAGGGCACAAGGTTCGAGGTAGAAAATTAAGGAATTTTAGTATAAAATTTTGTATAAATAATCTTGGGAGATCCACTATAATATTCAAAAATAACTTTTATCTTTCTATGGCTAGGTTGTTTTTTTGACAGTTAGGAAGAAGGTGTTTAAGTACAAGGATAAGGCTAATAAAGAAGGGTGATTAATAAAGGAAGTCCCATTTAGATTTAGAGAAAAAGATTGATATTTTTCATGATTAAGGTACTCCATAATGGGTGTTAAAAATTGGTTAGATTGAGTATATAAGTGGTTTGTGTTAAAATATATGAGAGTTGTAAGGCTTCCCCAGGCTAATTAATCTCTCAAGGGCAATAGTTGCAAAAAGAAGGATATAGAGAGTTGTGATAAGAATTAAGTAATGAAACTTTACAAGCATGTAAAGAGTGGTGAAATACACCTATGGGAGGATTTAGTCCTTTTTGGGTGGTTATAGAAACTTGTTTTCACTAGTGAAGAAACCACCTTGCCTTAAGAAGGAAAAAGACAGTTGATAGACTTAGCAAAAGAATTGAACTTTGGAAGTATTTATAACATTCTTGTGATGAATTTTTTGTGTTTTGTGTGGTGTTGAAATAATTTTGATGATCTTCAGGTGTTGAAGGAGGATCAAAATCACAAAAGTGTATATCTTAGGTGAGAAACTAGAGAGAACAAGAAGGACAATTTTGGGGTATGAACAAGTTAACTGATTTATCTTTATTATGAATCCTTAGAAAAAATTATACATGGATTTGAATAGGGTTTTGAAACAAGGGTAAGATGTCTAATAAATTAATTTGAAGTAAAATTTATCAAAATGTCCAATCTTTAACATTTTTAATCTTCTTAAGCACCTCCTATTGCAGAGTTTGAGTAAGTTGTTGATTAGTCCTCTTGAATGACTTGAAATAATGATGAAATATAGAATGTGACCACATCATTTTTGGTATCAGATCTTGGGATTTTGTAAAAAAAATTTGATAATTGGAATTTTAAGTATTTTGTGTCTAATAAATGAAGTTGTGAGTGTGTGAATATAGTGTCAGGTTAAGAGAATAAGTGAAGGTAAAAGAGGCTGAGAAAAGAGTGAGAAGACACTAACATACTAGGTGCTAATTGTAGGTGAGGTGTAGAGAGAGAAGCAAGAAAATAAATTTCTTGAGAAAGAGAGAAAATTTAGTGAGAAGAAGAAGAAAAAGAGAGATGGATAAAGAAGAGTTGATGATAGAATTGATCAAGATGATTAGCCACAGGAAAAGAGAACAAGAGGAGAGAGAGAAAAATAAGAGAGGAAAGGATGAAGAAAATGAGAGATGTGGTTCCAACAATAAATTAAAGAGCTTGAAGCAAGAGGTCAGAAAAATTGATGGTGCTCATAGTAAAAGAGAAAGAAGAGAAAATTCAAGAAAACAGGATTGAGTTTTTCTTGAGAAAGAAAGCAAGATGGCCAATTACAAATCTTGTAAAGAAGAGAAAGAGAATGTATGTGAAGATGTAGTTGAAAGCAGCAGAAGGAAGACTCAAGCAATATGAAAGAGAAGAAAAGATGAAGATGTTGAGAAAGAAGATGATGGATGTGAAAAACAAAGTCATTTTTGAAGAAAGCATGCAAATAGAGGGTGAAGAAGACGTGATAGGAAGATTCTTAGCCTCCATAAAATAACAAGAATTTGAAAATGAAGAAGAAATGAGTGAATAATTTAAAAATGAGAGAGTGAAAGAAGAAATAGAGTAGGATAGGACAGTTTGAGAGCTACTTTGGAAGTGCATGGAAGTATGGATGGAGAATCTGCAAGAAAGAGATCATAGTATATATTTGTTTATGAGGATCAAAGAATACCTTTAGAAAGTTGAAATGAAGATCTCTCAAAGGAGATCAAGTGAGTGATGATTATTCAGTTTGTCTAGAAGGAAGTTTGATGAGGATCTAGAGGCTAGAGATTTAGTGCACTTGAATGCTACATAAATTGAAGAAGAAATGCAAATTTGAATCAAGAAGAAGCTGAAAACGTGGAATACAAATATTGAAGAGAGACAAGAAGTGATAAATGATACCAAATGGTCTCCAATGAATTTTCATCTAATATTGTATTTGATTGTGTTTTTGAAACTAAGGTTTGTTAGAAAAATAAAGTGAATAATATTGAATGTAGAAGATGAAGATGAAAGAGGAAAGCAAAGATACAAATCAAGCATTTGAGAAATCAAATGAAGAGAAGGAAGACAAGTGAAGGAAAATACAATGAAAAAGATGAAAAGTGTGGGACCCAGGAGGTCTTAAGGATAACAAGAAGAGTGGGAAATGCAAGATAAAAGAACAAATACACTCAAGAAGACTCAAGAATCATACGGGAGGAAGCTAAAAATTGAAAGTTTCAAGCACAAGAGTATGAAGGACTTGTTTTTCTCTCACCTCAAGAGTATGATGCAGAAGCACCATGTGGAATAATAAAAATGCCATTGGTTCTCTTTAGTATGTTCAGGTACGGTATGTGGGTCTACTGTCTGATTATTATAGCATCTTCTAGTCCATATGGACTCTATAGAACATTTGAATAAGGATTTTTTCCCTCCAAAATGTACTTCAGATTTGTAATATTTGCATATTAAGTAATGGGTTGATAAAGTTTGTGAGGTGTTAGTGCTAGTATAATAAAGGATGTTATGAGGGGATTTGATATATTTTTACCACCTAAGTCAGTTCTTAAGACTTTCCCCAAGTCAGTGGTGAAACTGTCAAATTGGTTTAGCCTTAACTGTAGGGGATTGTAAGGGAGTAGTTAGGGTTAAGAGACCCTGAACTAAGCTATCTTAAAAGGCTATACATGTTCATCATGAGTATTCAAATTAGTGGGGATCCTTAGTTGGGAGAAGACCTTATGAAGAAGGTAGAAAGAATATGTTTCTCAAGAGATTGAGGAATGGAGAGAAAGTAGAATCCTTTTTGTAAATCATATGAGTCAATTTTGTAAAGTCAACTATGAGTCTATTTTTGTGAAATGATGTTGTCTTTTCCATGCCATAGATCTTGAGTTTGTTTTCTATTTGCATTATGGAAAGGGTGATTGGAGCTTTGTTACGGGGTAATCACATTGAATGATTGAATGTTATAAATCATGAGTTTCCTTGAGTCTGGTAAAGAGAATGAAGTCTTCAATGCATTAATAGTGTTGGAAAGGATTAATGATTGTTTTAAGGTTGGTATGACTATAAACAACTATAGTATAACCTTTAAATTGAGTCTTTTCAATAAATACTTGTGGAAATAAAGAGAGTCTATGGAAATGAAGTAATAAGGTGATGTCCTGATCTAAAGATATATGTATGCATTTAAGATTATTAACCTTTGTACTCTGTAACTGTAGGGAATGATCCAAGGTTTTGTAGTGATTTCATAGTGACTGTGATATGTTTGTCAAGGGAATTAATATGATCTGAGAATACTGGACAA
Organism: Taxus chinensis; assembly: GCA_019776745.2. Taxonomy (NCBI): domain Eukaryota; kingdom Viridiplantae; phylum Streptophyta; class Pinopsida; order Cupressales; family Taxaceae; genus Taxus; species Taxus chinensis. The sequence continues at coordinate 43,495,655 of CM034150.1, forward strand.
ATACCTTGTAGTGGTAATCGTGAGATGGTAAGGATGGTTGAAGTGTTAGTGAAGGACGTTTTGGAATAGACTCAGTCATTCCTTGTTAAAAAAGAAGCTTTGACAAACGAGACTGTAACTACATACTGTGGAAGTTGATACTTCTTGACAAATTTGGGTCTGTGAAAGGCATGGAAATAAGTAAAGTTTATAAGGGAGATCACATGCATTGTCATCTAACTCAAGGATAATTTTTCTACATTAAAAATAATCTTAGTCTATTTGATTTGATGAGAGAAGGTCTTTAAACCTCTATTTCAAACGAGCATGCACAGTCAATCATGATTGGAAAGAAGATGAGATTGAAATTTTGGGGCATAATTACAAACTACTGGTAATATATTCACGTTCATAACCTTAAGACAGACCTCTATGAGAAAATTTGAATCTTTAATCTTTAATTTCAATTAGTTATAGCTAAATTCAGGTTATCAGTGATTTCCTGAGATGCACAGTGTAGTTTTGGCCTAGGGCACGGGGTTTGAGGAAACAAATCAAGGAATTATAGCATAAAGTTTTATAGAAATAATCTTGGGAGAGTCCACTAGAATATTCAAAAATATTTTTGATCTTTCTATGGCTAGGTTGTGAGATTTTCTTGACAGCTAGGAAGGTGTTTAAGTACAACAATAAGGCTAATAAAGAAGGGTGATTAACAAAGGAAGTCCCATTTATATTTAGAGACTAATCTTGATATTTTTCATGCTTAAGTTACTCCATAATGGGTGGTCAAAATTTCTTAAATTGAGTATAGAAGTGGTTTGTGTTAATATATATGAGAGTTGCAAGGTTGCGTCAATATAATTGATCTCTCAAGGGAAATAGTTGCAAATAGAAGGATAGAGAGAGTTATGATAAGAATTAAGTACTGAAACTTTGCAAGCATGTCAAGAGTGGTGAAAAAAAACTATGGGAGGATCTAGTCCTTTGTGGGTAGTTGTAGAAACTTGTTTGCACTAGTGAAGCAACCACCTTGCCTTCAGAAGGAAAAAAGCAGTTGATAGACTTAGGAAAAGAATTGAACTTTGGAAGTATTTATAACATTATTGTGATTAATTTTCTATGTTTTGAGTGGTTTTGAAATAGGGTTGATGATTTGTAGGTGTTGAAGGAGGCTCAAAATAAAAAAAAGTGCATATCTTAGGTGAGAAACTATAGAGAATAAGAACGACAATTTTGGGGTATGAAAAAGTTAATTGATTTCTCTTGATTATGAATCCTTAACATAGTTGTAAATGGATTTGAATAGGGTTTTAAAATAAGGTTAAGATTTCTAATGACTTCATTTGAAGGAAAATTGATCAAAATGTGTAATCTTTAACCTTTTTAGGCTCCTTAAGAACCTTATATTGCAGAGTTTGAATAAGTTGTTGATTAGTCCTCTTGAATGACTTGAAATAATGATGAAATGTAGAATGTGACTAAATCATATGCACAAGACTGGTTCTTTGAAAACTTGTGTTAATAATGGTCTAGAGACACAGATGTAAAACATGTACCCCGAGTGAGTCTACCTCTATGGCTGACATGACCTCTACCAGGGCATCCTCCTCTATATATTTCATTTTTGTTACTACGCCCATCGATATTATGTCCATCATGCACCCTCGAGCTTCTTTTTGTGTTGTTCTGGCGCACTCCCATTTCACAAGCCTCATAGATATGATCAATTAGATGGAAATTGGTTGTGTTGTGCGTGTGCAAATCACAAATTTTACAATATAATGAAACATTAATTTGTGTGGAGCATTGTAAACGTGGGTATTTATGAACATTACGATTCTTATGGAAAATATCACAAACTGTAAGTAGTGCACACACATTCCTGCAAGGACAGTTATCCTTCGTATGCCCCTCTACTCACAATATGTACACCAGATTCCACTACAAGTTTCATAAGCCAAATTGGAAAATAATTTTTCCATCTAAGTGACAATTACTATAGTTTGGGCTTCAAGAAATGGACTCACTCTAGTATCCAAACTTCTTATTGCTTTTGTGCTTAAGGCTGCATCCAAAGCTTCACATAGGTTTTTGAATGTTTTGTGTGAAAAAACCCTTTGAAATGGTGTTATTAAGTCACCTACGAGCCATTTTGCATTATGGATATGATGGATGTCATTAGAGAGTTTAGACAACAAAGTATTGAATCTCACGACATACTCTCTAAAACTTTTGGATAATCCTTTCTTTATGTACTTGAGCATGTTGATATTTTATTGCTCAAACTTAGGCATGTGAAACCATGCCAAGAAGGGAGAGTGTAATGAATTATAGTCCACTATTGTCTGATGAGGGAAAGGAAAATTTTAGTGGCAATTCTTCACTAATTCATGAATATTTACATTTTTGAAATTTGCATTTGGAGATTTTGAGGATTCATACGAAGCAACATTTCGCTTAAAACTTCTGGGTGTAAGTTACTTTTACGGGTTATCTCTCCTAGTGTTTAAATAAATTTCATATTTATGCATATATCATTGATGCCTTGAAACAAAAATTGGGTAAATTCGTTAACATATTCTAGTAAAAACTCTAAGCATATCTAAAATTCAAATGTTATAAGGATCTTTCAAAAATAGTCTAGAAGCCCATATGCGTAGTCCAGATGCATAAGCCAACATCATAGTCTAGATGTAAGACCAAAAATTCTAGAAACATGGTCTCATTCAGATGCCCAGATTCATTTTCCAATCACTTAGTTATACCACAAACGCCCGAATACATTTCTAAGACGTTCGGCTACATCATAGACACACGACTATACCAAAAATTCATGACTACATTTTTCAGTTCCCTGGTTGCTTGCTTCATATGCCCAACTATTTTATCCTAACGCCCAGTTATATAGCTCAGAAACCCATCTACAGACTTCAGACGCCCTATTGTGTGCTTTATATGTACACCATGTAGATTCCTAACGTTCCATCTAGATGGGCGTCAGTACCTCACTAGGGTTTGACTAGTACTCAAAATGTGGCAAGCCAATCATCAAAAAAGAAAATATTTTATTTTATTTTAGCCATCCAAAAAAATGGTTCATATAGATACAACCACTATACACACCAAATACATGTACTATGTATTAACTAAATAATTAAGACTTAATATTTATTTTCATTTTTTTTAATAATATACTTAATAATACAAATTTCAAAATCCCTTTTTATGCAGAACCCACTAATGATGACATGCCTACACTTGAGGAAAATCCTCATTATGTGCCTACATTAGACATGTAACAAGTAGAAGATATGCATCCACTTGAGGAAAATCCTGATTATGTGCCTATTCTTGATGGCAATTACATTCATGATTATGATATGCAACAAGGAGAAGACATTTTCAGTCATCAAACACCAACTTCAGCTGGAAATTATATTGTCAATTCTTTAAAAAGGAAGAGGATGGATGACATTCTGATGCAGGGATATCACTCTAAAGGCATGCAAAGATCAAGTTTTGGTTTGTATAGGTACCTAGAGGTATTTTGAGTAAATTCATGGTGTCCTTTAGGCCTTAAAGGTTCAAAAATTTGAATTATGGAGTTTCCCTCCATTTTGGCCTATTCAAAAATTTAAATTCTCTAGAGCCAATTTTAGCTTGTTTTGCATAAGTATTTTTTCTTGTGGTCATAGTGGGTCTTGAGCATGTATTTTGGGTCATTTGGGTTATTATGAGGCTTTGAGATCTCTCTAAGATGCAAGATTGGTGATATAATTCAAAAATAGCCATTTAACCCCTTTTGCTTGTATGCAAACACCATGTAGTCTTAGTCATATGACATAGAAAATTAGCTATGGGAAAATCATTCAAACTATGGAGGCATAAGTATCCATTTTATAACTAATTCAACTATCGATAAATAAAAAATTTTGAGTGTTAGAGTTCCAAGAAGGGATTAGAAGGATTCTATGTTTTGTTGTATGTATACAATTGTAAGACTAAACCTTATGAATAGTTAGAAAGGAAGAAAATATCATATTTCATTGTAGATCCTGATTAATTTATGCTTATATGGAATATATGGTTGTGTGAACACTAATTTTCAAGGAATTTTCTTGAGATTGTGTGAGGTAGTGAACTAGGAGATATTAAGGAAAACTGAGATTACAATTAGGCTATGTAACTTAGCAAGACTGCCAATTTGAGACAATATCAGACATAGAGAAATGGAGAAACATATTTCATAATATTTATATCTCATGTGTAGATCTTAGAGGCTATCTAAGAAGCATTCAAGGGGATTTTTTATTGAGTAATGCTGGGAGAGGGTTTACAATTAGGAAACCCTGGTTTCTTGTTGTGGAGTAGAGTGATATAAGACGTGGGCACATGATTCCTAAGTGGTTTAACCTTACTGGTAAGTTTACATCATTCTAAATTCCTTTGATAACATATTCAAAGCATTTTAATTCTTTGAAAGAAAAAAAATTAAATTGGGAGAATAAATTTCATTCTCATGCTCACTGTGCATGCACTGTTAGGGTTTATAGAAAACAATGTAGATGAAGGGTCAAAACACCAATTTCAAAGACAAAATTTGAGATAAATAATCCTCATGGCCTTACAACTCAGAATCAAAAAGTATTTTTGCAAAATCATGCCCTAGATGAAATATTTTTCTGATAGTCTGCTAAAAGTACTGTAGCAAAAACATAGAGCCTAATTTTGAGATCTAAATTAGTGGTTTCCAATAAATTTTCATACTGAATATGGTCGTAATATTTTGTGCATATTCTACTAACCAAAATGGGTATTTGAAACATGTTTTAGTTAGTAAAGTGAAGGTCTAAATAAAAATATATAAGTGGATCAAGCCTAAAGAAGAAGTAGTAATTTATCTAAGAGTTGAATCAAGTGATATTTCCTACATATGTATCTTGATAAAGGGTACCTAAAACTATCATCACCTTGCCCAGGCACCTAGTGGATTCCTCTAACTCATCTCATTCCATGCAAAGGTGTTCCAAGAATCCTAGAATCACAGTTTTGGAAATTTTGGAAAGTCCATTAATTCTTATGTTTCCACTTGCTTGGACATTTGAGATAGGTTAAGACAATAATCTTAAATATGCTTTTAGCCTTGAAGAAGGAAATTTGACCTCAAAGAAAATTTAGTGTGGATATGATACTTCTTTAGCTTAGTGGAAGAAGTGCATTTTTCCAAGTTTTGGACTAAACTATGGTATTTCTCTAACTAATATTGTTGAGTGGGTGCAAGGGAATATGATTCTTGCATCACATTCGCAATGACTAGATCCATCAAATTGAATATATTTCTATACATAGTGATCAAACACCTATTATAAGTGATAATACAACCCAAAATTTTATGTGAAGAAAGAGAATTAGATGGACCATTGGAAGCTATTTTAAGTTTGAATGGACAACTAAGTATCCATTCATTGAACCAGTACAACTAGAAAAAGGTCATGATACTCCAACAAAATGCAAATGTATTATTTGCACCTAGAAACTTGGAAAGGATCACAAAATGCAGCTCAAGGTAGACATAATTGAGAAACATTGTGGTAAAATATACATATTAGTTAAACAAAAAGATGGTCAAATAAAACGAATACAGAGATGGAAAAATGCAAAAGAAGGGATACATGTAAAATATGAAACAAAGTATGAAAATGAACAAAAATCCTATAAAAGCTTGTTGAGAAAGGAAGAACAATTACACCTCAACTAGGAAAAGCTGATCAGTCAAATCTAGGAGCCAAAAATATATAGTTCTCAACTATTTACCATATTATAAAAAAGGGTAGACCTATTTCTGATTTTCAGGATTTTAAAATTTTATTTGAACTTAATGGATTCTATTAGGGTAAACATATTAATTATGCATTGTAATTAGGTAGTTTATTATTATTTTTGTATGGTTATGATTATATAACCATTATATTTTTTTATTGCATATGTGAAGGTTTTTTGTTGCATTGTTGCAACAACATATTTGTTTATACCTGCTTCCCAAATGTATTTTGGAAGCTTATGTCATTATGTTGCACATGTGTAACATATTGTTTGTTTGTACGTTGGTTGTCCAATATCTATAAATATTGCAGCATGTACTATTGTAAATTAATGTTC